>OOFC01018696.1:0-40638 GCA_900323345.1 Pseudochromis fuscus
TCCTTCGAAGGATGCAGACCCTGAATTGGGACACAGCCTATGAATGAACACACGTGGTGTTATGTACTTCACTAAAAAAGGTGAATTAACTGAAAACATGTTTTATATTCTAGTTTCTTCAAAATAGCCACCGTTTGGTCTAATTACTAATTTGCAAACTCTTTGCATTTTCTCGATAAACTTCAAGAGGTCGTCACCTGAAATGGTTTCCACTTCACAGCTGTGACTTATCAGAGTTAATTAGTGGAATTTCTTGCTTTATCAATGGGGTTGGGACCATCAGTTGTGTTGTGCAGAAGTCAGGTTAAACCCTGTTGGACAACTGTTAAAATACAAATTATGGCAAGAACCAATCAGCTAACTAAAGAAAAACGAGTGTCCATCATTACTTTACTTTACTCTACAATGTAAATAGTCATGAAAATAAAGTATGAGAAGGTGTGTCCAAACTTTTGACCTGTACTGTAGATGCAGATCTGACACAAAGTTTAGTTTTAAGTGGCTCTATTTTAACAATCAACCTCTTGGTGATTTAATGAGCAACACTTAATATTAGTGAAATAAATCAAAGCAGAAAATAACTGATATCTTCACATCGTTTTCTTGGCTCACATCTCCCAATGCTGCTCCAATGGGAGTGTTGCTGTTGTGGTATCTCACCAACTTTTAGTAAAGAGTTTTAAAGTGGTTCAAAGTGAAAGAAAAACTATGTACAGAAAATATCAGCAGTGGTAAATACTGCTGTAAAACGGCAGCAATGTTACCACCAGGCTTCGACAAAAGGATTATTTCTGTTTGGTGAAATAGAGCGCATCTGATGACCCATAATCCCTGCAAACGAAAGGGAAACATAAATAAAAAGCATCACGTGAACAGTTCAGCTGACTGTGTTAAAAGGAAACAATTGAACTCTGGATTTGTACAAACCAAAACCTCATCAGCTGAGGCACTGTGATTTTCTTTCATTGAACTAGGATGTGCTCTCAAGAGAAAAATGATCCATATCATTAGTTTAGTCCAATCTAATTTACAAAACCACATAAAACCAAAATATCTCATCAGTTAAATCACTAACTACATTTGACAACATGATTTTATAATCTTAAAATAAAAGCAATAAAATATCCAATAAAAACCCTTGAAGGGACACAAGAATGACAAAGCACAGTTTATGATTTATTGATTTATTTATTTTTTTTAAATAAAATGTTTCCCCTTTGATCATGAGTTACAGATTGTCAAAACATTGTCACTGTGTGTTGCCATCTTTACACACCAGGAATTACATTTTTCTTTTGAACAATAGTTATGTAATATATCCCTTTTATTTCTCTAGTGACTGGAAATAAAAAAACGCTGTCTTTATTCTTGCTGCTGTTTAATTCAATAATAATCTTGCATTCGGCTGTGGACTGACCGCTGACCGTGTCAACTACAACAAATTCCAAACCAGGTTCGTATTTGTGAACTTTAAGTCTCCCTCCTTTCCCGTCTGCTAGCAGGTTTCCTGCAGGGCAGATTACAATCTTTACAATCCAAGCAGCAGAAATAAACAGGCACGGAGGTAAGAGGGAGCCAGGAAGTGGGCAACAGGAAGCATTTAACTGGACTACGAGTCGCCACGGAGACACACGGGATCCTCTGGTCCTCTGCTGCCAAATTATCTTTAGGACATGGCTGCACTCAGCACAACTCCATCAGCTTTTTATGAAGAATACCATCCTCCACTCTCAAGCTCAGTCGTCTTTTGGACTTGCAGGTGCTCTGGGAGACTGTGCTTTGAGCTAAATGCTACGATTTACATACGAACGTGCTGATGTTTGTCAGGTAAAATATTTACCAAGTTAACCATCGTAGTTTAGTATATTGCAGTGCTAACAATTGTTCCTTAGCAGAGACTGAGACTAATGGGAATACCATTAGCTCTGCAGGTATTTGGTCATAAGCCAAAGAATTCAAGGAATGAAGTTTATCTCATAATAATGTAAGAATGGGTGAGGGGATCTCCACACTCATTAGGATGCATTGTAGGGCCTGTACAAAACTTCACAGCAGTCCATCACATACTTGTTGATATACTTGAGTCGGAAAGTGGAGGAATAGTGTAGGAAAGACATACAAGTACAAATGTGTTGTTCATTTGTTCAAGAGGAATTTTTACAAAGAGGAATAATTGTGCTAATTCACATCTATATCTTTATTTAAGTAAATACATAAAAATCCTTATTCCTTTCTGCAGCCTCTCAGTACTGTCTGAAATAGGCTGCTTTGGCTCATGTATCTATACAAAGTTTTATAGTTTAAAGTTTAAGTCAGGCGATCAGTATTTGAACATTGAATGTTGGTTGTTTGGAGCCAGAAGTGACCATATTTGGATATGAAGGGAGGAGTGAAGAGGCGGGTCTAACCCTTGAATTCGAGGACACTGCTCAATGCTGAGACTTTACCTCAGTGCTGGTCTCATTGGAGGCCAAACCGGTCGATCAAACTAACCACGCCCCCTAAATCTTCCTCTTTTTGAAGATCTACATCAGGAGTGTCCAATCCTGGTCCTCGAGAGCCGCTACCCTGCATGTTTTAGATGTTTCCCTCTTCCAACACCTGATTCAAATGACCAGCTCATCATCAAGCTCTGCAGAAGCCTGATAACGATCCTGATCATTTTAATCAGGTGTGTTGGAAGAGGGACACATCTAAAACATGTAGGATTGTGGCCCTCGAGGACCAGGACTGCCCACCCCTGATCTACATAATAATAATGATTGTTTTTTTTGGTGGGGCTAGAGATCAGTAATTAGAACAACTGACTGTAGCTAATGACGTCACACCAGAATGACTTTCAACAGTGTGACACTGATATATGACAGAAAATCAGGAAGAAGAACAATAGATCCCCTTTTAAGATGAACGAGGCGAATTAAAGTCAAAATATATTTACTTAATGTGGTACGTCTTAGTTTTCTATGTATATTTTGACTGTTCTAAGTACAAAGTGTTGACTTAAGTAAGTGTATTTCCTTTTATTGGTTTGGTTGACGACACAAACTGTATATAGCTATGGACGAAGCAACCACTAATAGTGCAAAAAAAGTGCAACAGCCACTGGAGGACGACTCCAACTCCAACTTCAATTCAAAAATAGTCATTTTCAATCATAAAATTCTCAGTCTATACATTTTCTTCCACATGTTATTCTCATGTCATTAGCTATGGTCGACTTAACTCTTCAACTCTTCTTATCAGTGATCTGGTGATCCATCAAAAAAATAAAAAAATCTAATTAAGTAGATATCAGGCTTCCAAATGAGGAATATTTAAGGGTGTGGTTAGTTTGACTGACAGGTCTTTTCTCCAATGAGACCAGCACTGAGTCTCAAAGACACTGGGCAGTGTCGTTGGGCTCAAGGGTCAGACCCACCTCCTCACCCCTCCCTTCATTTCCAAATATGGTCACTTCTGACTCTAAAAAAAATCAACATTGCAATGTTGATACTGATCTCCTGGCTTTGAAATGCAGATAAACAAACAAACGGGTGATGCCATGTTAGCTCCATACATTTTTTATACAATCTATGGTAGACAATTACAAATGTAGAGAGCATCACCCTTTAAATACATATGACTAATACTCCAATCTGTGGGCTTTAAACTAGAGATGGGTTTATCCACATATAGTGTATCTCATATTGAAAGGAAGCTGAAATGAAGGTCTTTATCCTGCTGATCCTGGACAAATTTCCTCAGAAACTTCACACCGAGACACCGACAGATGAAGATCATATAAACAGTATCTCACAAAGGAGCAACACATGACTTGTGATGAGCCAGAGGGGAAAGGATGAGGTAGAGACTTGATTCCTGATACTGAGAAACAGAACAAAAATAGGCTTTATACAGAAATAACTCACAGACAGAGGAGCTCTGTCTGCTCGCTTTGGCCTGGACTTATCACCTGCTCTCACTACATTACTTAACGCTGTCTGTATGCATATTTAGGTCTCTGCATGAACACACACTGGCAGTAACTCTTCTCAGTAAAACACAAACACTGAAAGCTGATTACAGCCTAGTCTGAAGTCTGAGGAGGCAGAAACAGATGTTAAGTTCAATCACTGGGCCTCTAGTGTGTTTTTTTTTCTCAGTCAGAATCACCTGTCAGCTCCTGACAATGTGCTGTTTGTATGTAAGGCTGGTGTGTTATGTTCATGGCAGCAGAGCATGATACAAGAGGAGAAAAAGTCAAGGCTGCCTGCTGTCTCTGAGCAGTCAGCTGCCAAACTGTAACAGACACTTCTTCACCCAGACACTGTTATAAAAGTTATAAAAACACCCAGCCACCCTCTTTGTAATGTTAGTCTATTACATACAGCCATCCTTGTTTCCTATTAATAAGAGTTTATACATTCATTTATGCCAGATTCAATTATCTGGCTTATCTCAGTTTTTGCAGTTTTATTCTAAAGATATTTTTTCTTTTTTTCCCCAAATATATGAATAAAGTTATTAAAATTTGAATTCACATGTCTAATGTTAACCAACAATTAAAAAGTAAACAACCATATCATGTTTTTTTAATTCAAAAAAGTTCACAAAAAAGATTGTTAAAATACATTTATGAATTCATCACAATTTCATAAATGTTGTTTGTTCTTCAGGTGATCATGGTTAATTTATGTTTAAAACAATAAATACATTTCTGATATTTAATGCAATTAGTCACAATTACAATGAAGACATTTGTACTGTAATTTTATATATATTTATCTACAAAGCAAAATAACTGTTTTCTAAAAATCTGTTTCATTGTTTTAACGTGTAAATATCTGTAATTGTAGTCATGGAAAAGTATTGTTTTTTTATGAGTTGGTTATTTCTGTTATTTTACAGTCTGTTGGTGGCAAAGCAGCAGAGAAATTACATTTTTTTAAAGTGCTTTTTTGCGTAATGGTGTACTTACATCTTGTTTAATGAGCTTGTGTGGGTTACTACTGGCCGTACAACACAAATTGCCCATCGGGGATAATAAAGAATATCCTTGATCCTAAACAATGTTCAAAGTTAAGATGAAAAACATGGACTTATTTCCACAGGTGTTTCCTCAAAGTTCTTGAGCATAATTGCAGCAATAGTTTTTAAAAAAAGTGCTTTTAAACGCTAACCAAGTGATTTTTTTCTTTTAATGTCATTTTGGGGGCAAACACAAACCATGATTCTGGTCTGTAATTATAGCTATTACAAATTTATAGGTTTCAGTGGGGGACAGATGACTAGTTTATGCTCAAATAACTTAATAAACAGTAGGAATGTGACAGTATATCAGTTGGTATGTATGTGAGCTTTGAAGTGAGGGTTTGGATACAGCAGGGAAAACAAAAGAAATGCTTTAAGTTTGAAAAATATGAATAAAATATTCATTTTTCACAAGCCATTTTGTTTAATGCATCAGGAAAAGTTTGTTAATGAGAAAAAAATAAACAAAGGCTAATGCTGCTAGCATGCTATAACTGGTACGACACCAAAACATGCTATAGAACAAAAGTGGCGTACAGTGTTGCCAGGTGTACGAAAATTATTCGTGCGATAATTTGGCCCTCTGTACGATGTACGATCAATGATCTTAAAGAAGAGCAAATGTAGGATAATTTCATATTTTTTCTTGCGAACTGTCCGCCTCAGAGTTTTTTGTGAACCCTGAAGGCATCTGTTCCCATGTGTCACGTTACGAGCCAATCATGCTTTGCTGAGCGTGAGATACGAGTGACATCCATGCGTTGATTAGCTGAATGGTAAGAAGACAACAGACAGTTGAGTGAGTTTCAAGTGGGCTTGTTATTTTGGTTTTGACTGGTGTACGATAATTTCTCTCAAAATACAATAATTATGAGTCTCTGATATGATAATCCTATATTTCCCACCTGGCAACGCTGGTCTCGTATATGCTATGTAACGGTTTGAATACATGCACTGTTACACCCTAATAATGTAGTACAATATGTGTAGCCATACTTGTTTACATCATCTACTTGGATACCATCTGACTCTCCAGTGTGGGCATTCAGACAAAGGATGTTAAAGTCATCAAGGTTGGTTACATAAAGACTTCTCTCACTGGAAGGAGTGTCATCATAGTAAAAACCCAGACTCTATAAAAACTCTGAACGCACTGTGAGAAATGGCGGCAAGGTCACATTTAAGGCCACGCTGTACATCTCATTGCTGCTCTCGGGAAGGACATCCTTCAAAGAACTCTCATTTCCTCAAGTACCAGCGCCGGGCCAGATTTCCATTTTAGATTTTCCACCCGCGGATCGGAAAGTGTGAGGGGAGCGTACGTCCTGCACGGTGCAGCTGGAGATAACACTTTGCTCTGTCACAACATAGGAGGCAGAATGAGCCAATTAAACAGATGGCCCCTGACCCCGCTCTCGCTACAGTACAGAGGGGCTATAAACAAAAGGAAAGCCGCTGTGAACGACCCCACCCTGCTCTCACAACAGTGGCCACGCCCGGGCCCAAGGAAAAGGCTGCAAAAGACAAACAAACACAACAAAGAAAATAGGCTGAGTAAATAATGATGTTGGAGAGATAACAGTGAATGGTTTGACTGTGTTTGGGCATGGAGCACATTCAGCTGAGGAATGCCATTTCTCCATCTACCTTCAACACACATTAATTATTTGATATTTTTCCACCCAAAAGTTCCTGATTCGGCTCAGCAGCGTGATGCCTCGGTGTTATTAGGACTCTCTTAGCCACACGCCAATACTAACTCTGCATCACTTTCATAGTTAAAACTTTACTCATCACCAGCATAATCCCAGTTTTACTGCAGAGAAGCTTTTGCACCAGTGTGGAGGTGACTTTGACTGAAAATATGCAAGAAGAAAACCCTGAACTGACCTCAAAGTCCTCAAGGGGGAACTGCAGCATGTCTCTGAGGACATCACTGAGGATCTGCGTCTTCCTCTGCACCAGCACATTTTCATAGTCCAGTGGCTCGATCACCTTTGGTTTCACCTGGAGAACATGAAGGAAACAATGTGATGTTAGTACGCGAATACTAAAAGTGACATCGAGGCAAAGGTACAGGTTTAAGGAGGAAATTTACTTTGCTGAGTGTATTTTTTTTCCCACATTTTATGTTTTTATAAGATAGATCCAGTGGAAAGACTGTAAAGATGGACAACACACAAGTTCAGGGTGGATACAAATCAGGCGCCATTATTCCTTTGATTGTTACTTTATTGTATGTACATGTAACCTTAAGAATGTGTTATCTGTGGCACAGTAATAACAGAAACTGGCAAGTAAATAAAAAAAACCTTTAAAAGAAGAGCAATATTTTTAAGATTTTAAGATAAAAGAGGAAATTTCTCACTTCAAAGTTGCATCACAGTGTAAATGTGGAAGATTCTGCTGAGATGTATTGACGAAACATAATCTGGAGTTTGCAGCCTACACAGAATTATAGTGTACGTTGGCAGATTGTTGATTTCCAGCCTTGGTCGGACAATAAAGTTGTGCATTTATGTCAACATTAATTCTGGTTGAATGATAATATGACATTATGTCTGTGTGTTGGGAAATATGGTTAAGGTCAGGAGTAAGGGATAAAAACTCCCTGAGTATTTTAAATGTGGACATCAGGGAACATTTTGGACTTTATGAACATAGTGGGACACAACTAGACAGGATAGAGGCTTTGTGAAACATCTGTCGTAAAACTACCATATTTTCCGGACTATTGAGCGCACCTGTCTATAAGCCGCTATTGAATTTATTCAAACAGTTTCATGTGGTCCACTCTGAGCGGGTCTGATGTGACGAGGCTAAATGTATCGGCGGCACGGAGCTTGCTAGCTTGTAAAAAGCTAACGCGCTTCATGCCGCCGATACATGAGCCACACCGGTGTTTAAGCCGCAGGGTTCAAAGCGTCGGAAAAAAGTAGCAGCTTATAGTCCAGAAAATACGGTAAATACTTTGGTATGTTTGTGAAGAGCAAGTGAATCAAAATATGTGTCCACTTCAGACTCATATCTCAGTTTTAAAACAAGGCTGTGAGGTGAGTGGGGTCTTTACTTTACTTGTGATGTATAGACTCTTATTCCAAGATGATTTTGCTTAATATGCACCAAAATACCAGGTAAAATATTTATATATTTTAATCGCAAGCCCACAACACTGAGGAGCCACAGCTGATAGTGAAGTACTGTATCATAGAGCAAACAGCCTCTACAGTGACTCTTATTAATCCAGCTGTGCTGTCACATCGGGCACATCAAGACATGTTATCAGTTTGATGCAGGCTCCATCTGCCCAGAGAAAACACATCCGCTCCAGAGTGGGAGGGTCACGATAAGTCTGTCCCTATTGTGTGAGCAAACACGCATCACATGCCAGTCAAAGGAAACAATCACACTCCATTGTAACACAACACGATTAACCTCTACAGCACAGCACAGTTGTTGTTTTTTTTTTACATTTGGTGATAAAATCCATAATCAGATGTCACTTTGCTCTGTCGTTTTGCAGCTAACTCTTATGAACAGATGTGGTCATGCTATCAAAATGTGATCATGGATTTATGATACACATATCATGTCACAGTTTCTGTATAGTGACCCACTAAGTTCCCATGGCTGAGGCAGGAGGAGCGTAAGCTGCAAAGATACAGTGGCCATTAGATGGAGAGTAAGCTGTCACCACTTGCAGCTGATGGGATGGGAGAGGATAAATCTAAGAGCCGGGGCAGACAGCAGAGTGAAAAACGAGCAGTGACACATCGCCAGACTTCAGGGCTGAGCGACAGCACGGCTCACTCCACATCTGGGACCAATAATACTTAGCATGATCTCAGAGGGAGAGTCATGGATATCGACATGCTTAAATACATGTTGCTAGCAACCTTTGCTAATAACAGAGTGGAGTGAGGACGGAGGGAGGGGGCAACACCTTGTATCAGTTTCAAGGACGTGGAGGGGCAGAGATGGTGCCAGCGTGTCTGACGGATGAAGCAGGTTGTGACATTATCAGATAACTTTTTACTCACAGCTTGATCCTAGCAACACACATGCACACATACAATAAGCACAGTCATGCTTCCTACACACAGAAGAGACAAAGTAAAGATACAGATGGAGAGATTGCTGCAGGTAGGACAGGAAAGTCAGGAAGGAATGTTGAACATCTGAGAGATAACATGTTTGTGTGTGTGTCTCACTTGATCCGATGCCTAAAATCAGATACTGAAGCTTTACGAACATCAGGTACACAACAGCTACACTGTCATTTTTACACAGACAATGACTCAGAAGTAGCTGAACCAGGTGAATTACTAAACGGCTTGAGGGTGTGAGTCATAAGAAAAAGGTATGAATGGTGAAAAGCCACAAGCCTGGTTTTAAAAACAAAATTTCGAGGAATCAACAGTATCGAGTGTATTTTGCTATTATGAGTTTTCATATTGCAGTAGTGATGATCTGATTGAGTACAGCTCTGTATGTACGCCAGGTGTCTTCACTAACATCATCCTTTAGAGAGGATGTAAGGTTTTCTAAGTTTGTTTAAAGACTGAGCCAGTGGTTCATTGATAGTTTTCTTCTGTCCTTTGAGTTAAGTCGTATGGTTTCCTTGGCTAAATTTAAAGCTACTGAGATAAACTTTTGCAGATGTTGTGGGATTGTGAGTGTGGAGTGATGGCCTAAAACAGAGATGGATGCTGAACTGACTGACATCCCAATCACACAAATACAAAAGCTGCAGGACTCAAAACCAAACGATTAATGACTTAACAACACTGGTATTTAAATAAAGCAGCTGTTGAAACATTTGCAGTTGCCATGACAGTGATGCTGCTCTTTTCTCACCCGTGATGGCTTTCTTAACCCCGCTCTGTTTGTTGCTGACTTTTGTTTGCCTCAAAAACCCCTCTGGGCTCGTCCACATCGCTTTGTCAGAGGTTCAGAGTGGTCAACCACACAGTACACTCAGCACTGAGTAAGAAAATCAACATTCATAAGCAAAAGCTCTGTCATTCCCTCAGCCCGCAGTGCTGGCCATACTCAAAGGGACCTAATCCAACTTTTATATCGTCTTTCTGTCACATAAGTCCATGGAGAAGACATTTTGAAGCACTCACTGAACCTTTAGTCATGTTTCTTGGGATTTCTACATTATCTTCTATAATAAACCAGCATATCAGAGAAGAACAAAGCAGCCGGTATGATTCATCTCTACTCTTCTTAAGTCAACAAACAGACAGCCATCCCTGGAAAGAGCAGAAACTTATGAAGCCGTCTCCTCCACTCCCTCCTTACAGTGATCCAGCAGCTGTTTAGCTGCAGCTCCCACTCCTCCCATCACTGCACCCTCACACAAGCCCAAAAAACAATGGTGCAGTGTAGTGCCTACTCCACTAACTAACACATTCAATCTTTTGCCACTGTTCAGATGACGCTGATGAGAACCGACCGCCGGACGTCTTCACTGGCGTCACACGTTGACTTTTGAGCCAAATAAAAATATTTTACGAGCCAACTGCGTGGTACATTCGTGCGGGGAGTAAAGTGCTGGTAAAGTTCAACATTCCTTTAAAGTGGTGCTAACGCTGCAAATTTCAAATTGGCAGAGTTGAAGCAGCGAAACGAGGATAGGCGCTCACATGACACCTGCTCCAGGGCTGTGGTGAACCTTTACAGCTTTGTATGCTGTCAGCTCTGCTTGTAGATCATAATTCTGATAAACCAAAACTGATGTTTAGACATATGAGAAACCAAACCTTTGACTGACTTACCACCACCTGTGGCACTGCATCTACCTCAGGCTGAGCTGCAGCCAATCTCTTGCTCTGCTGAGGACTCTCAATGACCAGCTCCTTCCTTGGAGCTTTACTGGCCCTTCCTTGCATCTTCAACGGCTGTGGTGTGAAACCTCCGAGTTAGATCCCAAACAAAAGTTGACATCCAGCAGCATATCAGAAATTAAAATCCTTGTGCTGGACAAAAACAAAAAAGTTTGTAAGCCTCCCTCTCAGACTCAGACTGCTGTGACTGAGAGCAGTGTGGACTCACACCCAGGCTGAGGAGGTGGCCCCTCCTACTCTCAGCTGTGCTGCCCGGGGGAGTTAAAACACCCTCCCAGCCATGCACACACACAATGAGGCTATCTGACCCCACATTATCCACCTGCACTGTGACACGGGGTTGACAAAAGAAAACACAAAGATACACATTCCTCCAGTATGACATTGTGGTCAGGGACCGTCCACGCCTTGTGTGGGACAGCTGAAATAAGAGCCGCTTGAGAGGAACTAGCTCAGTTAGACTGGGACAACAATGAGGCACTTCAATGGCAGCGATACTCAAAGAAACCGCTCAAGAATCTGCAGAATCCAAAACAATATGAGGACACTCAGGAACAAATCAACTGAGGGTTGATTTGATACAAATGACAAATTTTGACCTAAAGTCAGAGCAACACATCACTCAGTCCAGTGTCAGTCACTCGTCTGTCATCACATAGTAAAACACACAATCATTAGTCACTGAAGTTTTTTATTGCTGGCCTGCTTCCACTGCAGCTCAGATAGTGACTGTAATCACACAGTTGAGATTGGGTCCCGCTTCTGTCTCGCTGCTTGTTGATGCAACTGCTCCAGGGGCATTCCTGCATGACGCAGCCCCCGTCTACCCACACAGGAGTGGGCCCGACCTACAGATTCCTCTGGTGGGCCACCACAGGGGAGGATGTTATCTTTTTCACGCCTGCGTCTCAGCTTAAGTCGAAGGAGCGAGGGAGGGAGTGAGGGAGGGTGGGGGGCAGCTGCTCCCCTCCCACGGTCACATGCCTCTACAGGCCCCACACAGGCACTGCTCCAAATCAATATCAATCTGGATAGCAATAACAATCATTATTTCAACCAGTAGGAAGTAAAATAATAACAATACAGATCAATAAACTGTAATACTGAATTACAGTTTGAGCTGAAACTGACTGAAAATAATCAACAATATTTCAACAGTCAATGAAATGTTTAAAGCTTAAAAAGTATAAAAATGATTAATTAAATCCACATGAAACACTGCTAGAAAGTGAGAATCTGCAGCACCTCTCAAGCTCTTATACATGTACATTATAATCAAAACTAAATATTGTTGAACATAAAATGACGTGACACTTGGAGCAGACACCTCAACCTAAACCTGAGCATCCTCAATGTTTTCCAATCTCCCACAGTTGACTTGCTGTGGAAACAAAGGTATTTAAATAATATCCATGTTGCTTCAGTTTACATCATTAGCATGAAAAATATAGAGTGGCTAGTTATTTCACATGTCATAATCAAAGATTAAAATAAAGCAAGTGGCGACACTGACTTGTTTCCACTACTACTTTACAACTATGGCAGAAACCCTGCTGCTACAATGATAAATGCAGTGGTGGAAAAAGGCATTCAAAGGACATAAAAAAAAGCATATTTGAGAGCGAGTATTTCCACTTCACACTGGTTTATGCTAAAACATAAAATATAGCAACGTCATAGACTGAACCACCAAAGAGTTTATTAACAGTAAAATTTGTTCTACCTCAGTAGTAAACAGTATTAAAAAAAAAACCTTTAGACAGTCATGTATGTGTGTGGAGTTTGTTGTTTGCTGTGTTTTTTTTACTTTAGTTTTTTAACATTTTAAATTCTGAACTTGAAATACCAATAATAAAAAAAATCAAATTTATTTAATCTCCAATTTAATTTTTTTGTAATGTTACATATATTTTGTTGCTCTTGTCTGTTACATATGTTTCAAAGCAATGACAAACCTGGATGGAGGCTAACATTACTTTCAGTCTGCTGCTCTGGCCAGAAATGTTTAATTTAATGGTTGGTTTTATCCTGGGAAAATAATTTAGTGTTTCAAGCACAGTGCAGATGTCGATGAAAAAAAATAAAAAACAAGATGAGATGATTGAGCTGAGAAGGTGGATGTGATGTGACATTTGACATCAAAATTCTGGCAAATACAGTAATTTTTTTA
Source organism: Pseudochromis fuscus (assembly GCA_900323345.1). NCBI lineage: Eukaryota > Metazoa > Chordata > Actinopteri > Pseudochromidae > Pseudochromis > Pseudochromis fuscus. The sequence continues at coordinate 13,033 of OOFC01018696.1, forward strand.
GACAACAACAGATGAGAGGATCAATATCAGGTTGATTTATATCGTTCATACAGAGTGAGATGTCTGTGATGGGTCTAGCTTAGCTCGCCCATCCTGTCATTACTGGGGTTAGAGTTAACACAAACCAGTTCGCTTTCTGTCTGGTACATCTTTCTGACATATTCAGACTGCAGAATAAAAGATCACAGAGCAGTACTGTGTGGACTCCAGCTGCCCTTCATGATGTATGCTGGGGGCTGTGAGTCTGTGATCAAATCCTTTATATCGGGTGTACAGCAGCTGTCATCATCCAGGGAACATATCAGCTCACTAATGGCGCATTTACACTGGTATCGCAAGTTTTGGGGTGTTTCCACTGGTAAAAAAGTACCTGGAACTTGTTACCTGGTACCTGGTACAACTTTAGATACCTCCTCTCCTGCGGTTCCAACAAAAAGTACCCGGTCAGGTAGGAGCCGGTACTAAAATCTTATTGGTCGGAATTGTCACTGCGTCGTTGCGTCATCACTGCGCGGCATGTAATCTGTCCCCGCAAACATGCATTTCTACATCGTCGGCAAACTGTGCAGACATGTTTCAAACAACAAAAAAAGAAATGGCGTCTGTCTTCTTGCTGTGAAAAACAGCCACAGACCAAGAGTCAAAAACAGCAGTTGCTCCTCCATTGCTTTTTTCCACACCTGTGTGTCGCATAGAAGATGACGTCACGCATGACGGCCAGCTACACGGAGGAGGGACTATCCTCGGCAATGTAAATGCAGCCGAGGTGGGCCGATCCCAAGCGAGGTGAAGCGAGGAGGTACTGGTGTAAATGCGACTTAAGTGGGTTTAAGAGCAGCTGCTGGATCATCACACACTCCCAGTCACTTTCTGACCCCACGCAACACTGCAATGTTTCAAAAATAAACACTGTAACTAGGCTGCAGGTGCTTTTCAGAAAACCAAAAGCTTGACCAACTAATGAGTCACACAATTGTTATTTTAACTTTTCTCTCAACTATGTCCCTTTGGGTGTTTATGGTAAACACAGCAGATAGAGCAGTGGGCTCCTGTAAACTGGAATCCTTGGGGTCAGTCTTATCAGAAATGTGTTTACTGAATCACACTCTCAGATTTATTCTTTGCTTATCTACAGTTTTAATGACACACAGTCTAATCCACTGAGTCATGTCGGCCTCTGCAGGAACACACCACAGCAGACACTGTACTGGTCAGTATAAATGTTTCTTGCAGCAGTGACAAGGTAATTTTTTGGAGATATGTTGGTGTGGCGCAGGGATAATTTTTTTTTTTTTGGCCTGGTGCTTAAATCGAATGCCATGGAAACGAGTACAAACATCTTTCTTTGGGTGCAATCTGGCACTTGGGTCAAAGCAGGAAGGCCCGCTGAGCTCGTTTTTTTAGTGGCAGAACAAACATTCAAGTTGCCAGAAACAGACCGATAGAAGTTTCTGGAAAGAGTACATCCTGATGAAATGCACTTTAAGTTCAACCTCAACTCAATGCAAATTAATTGATGTTATATTAGCATGAAAAGAAGTTGTTTCTGTGATTCAGAAAAGAAATACACAGGGATAAAAACCAACCAAACCTGACAAGCAGACTGAATTACCATTTTGCCTCATTCATTTGAATTGCTGAACAGAGCAGAGACGTGGGCAGTGGTTCAGAAGTGAGCTAAAGACAACCAGAAAAAATGTAATTTCTGAGACATAATTTATTTAAAAGTTTTTTTCTATCATCCTCTGGAGCCGTCTGTAAAATTTGTTGGTTTACTTTTACGTCAGCACTGAACCATTTTATGACAGAACTGGGAGGAGAGGCTATCGAGGAAATTAATTTAAAATCACTACGCCACATCATCTTACACAGTCAATTGATGTAATCCGTTTATATGTCATTACACATGATATAAATTTTATTTTATTACAATGTTTTTGCATGACCTGACGCACTTACAGGGTGGTAGTTGTTAGAACCACTGTAAATCCAAACTCACTCTCTCTACTTATAAGCTTATTAGAAACAGCTTGCAGGCAAAATGTTCAGTTTAGATGAATTCTGTAGAAAAACATGAACGTTTTTAGTTCACCTACAACATAAATTAACTGAGTCACATGACCCTCCACTGGTGGTCTGTCACAGGGTGTTCAGACTTGGTTTTAACATGCGTCCTGGTTAATCAGATCACAAGTGGACAGCGCTAAACAAACGTGTGAACAACCACCGCAACCACCGTCAAACCACATGTGGAGGTAGTCTGGGACCACAGACTGTATGTTGGTTGTTAGGAACCAGAAATTGACCATATTTGGATATGACTGAAGGAATGAGAAGGTGGGTCTAACCCTTGAACCTGAGATCATTTCCCAGTGTGTGTGAGATTGGACTTCAGTGCTACTCTTATTGGATAACAGACCTGTGGGCGCATTTCCACTGCATGGTATCACCTCAACCTGGTTTGTGGTGCGTTTCCACTGGCAAAAAGTACCTGGAACTTGGTACCTGGTACGACTTTTTTAGTACCTCTTCTCCTGCGGTACCAAAAAAAGTACCCAGTCAGGTACGAGCAGGTACTAAAATCTTATTTGTTGGAGTCGTCACTGCATCATCATCACTGCGTGGCATGGAAACATTTGTACCCACAAGCCGACAGTCTGCACGGTTATAGTCAGAATAACAAGTTTCTACTCTGTGGATGAAACCACTAAATAGATCGGTTTAATGTACAATAACAGCGCTTTATTGCAACGTTAAAATTTTATTTAAAACCATCAGCTGAAAAAACGTGAGCTCTGAACACCCAGGTTGGTTGAACGGCTGACGGAGGTTGTACCGAAAACTCGTACTTCCAAAAACTTCAGAGCAAGTTTTTAACCAGGCTCTAACTTGATGAATTAACAACATATTTGAAGATAGGAACAACTCGTTTCTAGCCAGAAACAATCTTCAAACTGCTTTCTGTGATGCCACAACAGTAGAAGTCTGAAGATTATTGCATCAACTTTCTCCTCCTTCACCTGATAACTAACTACAGGGAAGGACTGTTTTCTCTAATAGAAATGCAACTGAGCCAAATTGAGCCGAGTCAAGTCGAATCAAGACGAGACGAGGCGAGGTGGTACCATGCAGTGGAAATACACCTTTGCTGATCCGGCAAACTATGCACTGCGCCATTTGCATCTCATGAACAATTTTGTCCAATTACCTGACACAGTTGGAACAAAACATAGTAAAATAGTTCTCCTCTATTTTAGGTAACCTTGGTAACCTGGCGAGTTACACATGAATTTATTACTATATTAACTTAATATCCCGCCCATATCCATGTGACCCGTTAACCTCCAACTCAACATGATCACACAATAAATCATATCATAAACAATAGTAAACAATACCAGAAATATGAACTATCACAAACATCACCCTTTTGTTACAATAAATTATACATTTAAATTCATTCATGGCTCCTTCACAACAAATCAATCTTTTTTTTTTAACTATTAAAACAAACTGTAAGAGCATACTGTGTGTCTTTAATTTAACTTGAACAAACTACACTGTATCTGCGTTATGAATATTAGTACGATTAACCCAAAAAATCTAAACTTGTTTACTAAAAAATTATGTCAAGCTTACACATGATACACAGTTGTGTCAAATAGATGCAAGAGTTTTTCTGAGTTTTTACATGAACACACTTTAGTTGTCCAGCTCCTTGTGTGGTTGGTTGGTTTCTTGTTGTGTTTTTCTGCTCGTTTCATTTGGTTTGTTGTGATCACATTTTTTTCTCTCGATTACATGAATGTAACTTCAAATTAAAAAGAAGGAAGTTGAAGATATAAGAGTTCAATAAAAAGCTCATTTTAATTTGGGGGGATATTACCCACATAAATCAAGTATGTGATCCTCGGGCTGGACACGACTATTACTGGGCTCCTCGGTTACATAACAAAGAATTGATGCAACCACCATCTGAGCCAAAGCAAAACAGGGTGTAACCTGGAATGTAACAAAAACACATCCGCCCCCCTACAGCAGCAGCTCCAGGACCCACCATCCTGCAGACCTCACTAAACTGTGAACCAAGAAAGAGAATCTAACATTGAAGTAGTAATGACACTGTACTATGTCTACCCTCTGTGTTATTAACACCCTTGTAGTAGGATGTGGGAAACAATGGCATCAAATAAAAACAGGATGTAATCCCGCAGCAGAGCAAATCGAAACATATCATTGTTACATTTAATGGTATAAGGCACCAAGAGCAAAAATTTAAGACAGAGTTATCGACCCACCAGCCTTCAACGTAACGAAAAGTATCAAATATGAATAATGCTGCTCTCAGATCTGTGGGAAAAATCAAACTGATGTTGCCAGAATGTCTTTTAAGTACACGAGCCTGAGTGCTGGAAATAATGTTCCCATGTATCAGTCAGCAAGCGGACGACATAAACACACACACACACGCAAACACATACACATGCATTAGTGTCGTGACGTCTGAAATCCTCGTTAAAGCAACAATTTAAGGAAGGTAGAAGCGTCTCGAAAGTAGGAAGCAATCACCAAGAAAAACAGAGGAGCACAGGCTGCTGCTGTTTTACTGTAAATCCATTAGGCCCAACATGAACACTACAAAGAACGCTGATCTTATTGACTTTCCAATGTCTGCAGGGATGTGATGGGTCAACACACTGTGCAGATAATGTTGGTTTTCTGTCTGTTCTACCACCAAAAGGGAAACATCAGCACTGCAGACTAAATGCTTATGTAGAGATGTGTACTACTGTACTGCAACTTGTGTAGGAAATTTTATATGGAGAAGAAATATGGCTTATTCAACAATAAATAAATAAATAAATAACTGCTGAAATAAACAAATTTATGACTAAGTGCACTCAATCCATCAGTTCTAGTACATTTTTGGAAATAATAGAATAAATATTAACACAATAATTAATTAATAACACAATATTAATAACTACTTTATTACTACTACTACTACTACTACTACAACTACATTATTGTACAAGCACAATCACAAAACTCCACATAAATGGATGACTAAAATGTGCTTTTTTTTTATTAAGGATGTTTTTTGAAACCATAACTATAGGGATGTTGAGGACCTTTTTTTTCCCTTTTGTTATGATGCGAGCAAAACTAAAATGCTTGATACATCTTAGTCAGTGGGAACAGGACAGCATCAGTCAAGTAATTGAATGGATTTAATCTGCAAATAGTTTCTGGTTGATGACATGCAGGCTGAGTTTGGTATTTCATCAACTCCCCAACAGAGCAAAGTATAAACTTACACTCATTTGGCAAAGTTCATTGGAAGGAAAACCATCACAGGTCTGAGTTACAAGTAGTACTCCCAAAACTCAAGTGGACAAAAAGCACTTTCATCTTTCACCGAGCTAACGTCACCACTTTTTCTGTCTGTCATTTGTGTGACAAATGTAGCAAACACTTCAGCGCTTCTGTTGCAGAATGACTGTAAGTTCCAACCATCGGATACAAATCAGGGAAAGAACCTTTGTGACACTAAAAAATGAAGGAGCTTTTCTTGATATGACATTATGAATCTGACTTTTTCAGAAGGCAGATCACCCTCTGAGAAAAAAAAACAAGCTGTGAGTTTTAATGAGGAAGGAAAAGGTTGAGCTGCTGTAATCAGTGAGAGAAACAACAAAGCTGTAAACAGACAAAACAGGCAGTTTAATGTCTGCAGATCAGCTTCCCACAGAACACTGTGTATGTGACTGTGTGCATGTAGGTAGGGGTGTGTGCTCGGCCCTAAACCCCCATCAACTCTGTTTTAAAATCTCAGAAATAATAACCTGCTGCAATCACAAGGAATTAAAAGGGCAAACATAATGGTTCATGTGTTTTATAACCAGGATTAGTGGATTAAAAAGGTGCAAATAGAGCAAAAAGAACCACACGTCCTGCTCAGTTTTAGACATTTTTGTGCAAAGATAAGTTCAGTGTGCACAGACCAACAGTAGTATGTAGTCATGAAAATAACAACTGTAATGAAGTTATTATTCAAAGTCAAGAATGTAACTCAGAGGATGACTAATAGATAACATTTTAACATTATACAAATGAAGGGTTTCTTCCATGGATACTTTCAATGCTGCAGCTTTAATTAATAAAGGCAAAAATGACCTAAAATATAGAAATTAAGAAATTATAAGATAACTTTTCTTATTTTCTTCTTTTATTTTTCTTTCACCTCGTAAATGTATTTTTCATTTTCTCAGTATGTTAGCCTAAATGCCAAATATCACTATAGCTGCCAGCAGCTAAGTGTGGAAACCGTGTACAAATACTGTAGTGTTAAATGTTGCTTGACCAGTTGTATGACAGACATCACTGTCCTGGTTCGTTGGTCCTGTCCTGGTAGTTTTTTAAAGTTAGCTTCTGCTGTGTAGCTAGCAGGAGGATTTATTTTATTTAGCTGCTAGTGAGTTTAGCTAGCTTCAGTCACTAATTGTACACATGTAGCTTATAAATGGAGCTTGTGATTACAACACAACTGCGGGTTGTGTGTATGTAATATTTGATGTTCAAGTCATATCGTGAGCTTTATGTTGTGAGATCACCGCTGCTAAACAACAGCAACACAGACTCAAAGTTCAGAGCACATTAGCTAATATTAAGGTTAGTGTAGCTAGGAACCACCGAGGCTAACATTTAGAAAGCTAACTAGCAGTTAACGTAATGTAGGAAATGCAAACACATAATAGTATTTTCTCTTTTTTTTCCACTATAAAGTTATGGAGATAAACCTCTATACTACTAAAATTATATTAACTTCCACCGTTTTTGAAAACGTCAACAAATATGTCACAACTTGTGAATTTAAGTAATTTTAGTCATATGATATAAAATTCCTTTTATGAGGTGGTAAACGGTGGGTATTTATCTGGTCTCTTTTTGTAATCTTGACTCCATTTGAAGGCTCTACAACAAAAACACAAAGAATTTCCATCCATCCATCCATCCATCCATCAACAAACAAACACTTCCAGAAATGTTTTTTCTGGCTATCTAAACTTCACAGACACACTTCAATGATTCTTAGACTGATGGCTACAATATCAAGGAAGTAAAATATATTGAAAATTTAGTTTATTGGCTGACTAGACATTAAAGTCAAAGATCAAACATTGTCTTTATTCCCACACCACACACTCCATCCACAGTATTGACCATGTTATGTTTAATTGATTTATCATAACCTTACATTGCATTTTGTCAGTTTCAGAATCCATCCTGACCAAACAAACCACAATCCCTGCACACATTTAACTATTGATTTATAAGACTGCTAAATGCTGACAGGGGATTAACTGACCCCGTCTGGATGATAAGACCTTCCCTGAGCCAAAGGAAGCGACTGTGCCCTTGACCTAATTCCCTGCTCTCAGCCGGGCCACTGTCACTCAGCTCGCTGCTGTGAATCTGATGAACCAGCGACGGGAAGGAGACATCACACGCACACAGCAGTGAGTAAACACAAACACGAAGGGGGAAGACAAGCTGGTACGGAGCAGGCAGAAGCCCTGCCAAGCCCGTCGGTCCACAGATGAAGAGCGGTGATTGATTTCCAGCAGACACAGAGCTTACTGTCCCCCCCTTATACCCTGCTCACCCTCCATCGCTGCCCACAGAGGCTTTAACCCATGCAGCGCTTAGCAAGAGGCAACATCCAGCCCTCCTACTGCCCTACTTTTTATACTGTTAACACTACATACATATTCACATGGCTGAAAGGAGGATGATTGTTACTGCTGTAGTTGCGGTAGTAAATCTGCCTGTATAGGTGCCAGGAAAATAAAACTCCAACAGCAGTTTGTGGGTTTGAATCAATATGAAGAAGCTTTCCTTGACAGTGGGAGAGGTTGCATTCAGTGAACCTGCACATAAATATTCTAATATCACTACCAACTTAATTATTTATTATATTCATGTCCTGCATTTTGTCAAAGAACAAATCAGGGAAAGAAAGCCACATCGGTAATCTATTTTTGCAAACATTTCAGATCAAACAACACATTTAAAAGAATTTGTGTGTGAGGAATAAGGTGTGTGTTTTAGGCATTTAAATATGAGGTTAGTACTGAAATTCTCCATCTAGTAACTGAACAGTTTTATCATTCATCATGCAAAAATGACCAAAATTTGGTGGATCAAACTTCACAAATGTGAGCATTTTTCTGCTTTTCTCAGTTTTATACCATCTGGAACAAGTTATTAATAAATCATCAGTACGCTTATGATACTGGTGCGTTACGAGACGTCTAATTAAGCAGAAATAAACAACTTAAAAATGAGCATTTACACCAAAATCAGTGACATTTGCCTTTGTAAAAAAAAAAAAAAAAAAAAAAAGAGGTTTCACATTGAGATTCTGCTTCATAATGTGTAGTTAAAGACTGAAACAATTAGCTGATTAATGAATATCAACACTTATATTAAAGGTTTGTTTCATCAATCGAACCCTATACACAAAGCATTCACTGTTTTCCTGCTTTTCAAGATGATGTGCAGATTCTTTTACTATTTTCTTTTCTACATTTCACAGCTGGAAAAAACAAGAAATCATATTTTTTTGTTACTTCCAGTGAGAATAATGATCAATGTATGCTTTGTTTTTTCTGATTAGGCTGTAAAAAAAACCCCCCAAAACAAACAGTTACTTTACTGTGTCAGCACAAACGCACACACCTTAAGTACTCTCGGTGTTGGCAGTGCACGCGACTCTCTCCGACTCAGTGCTCGCTCAGCCTCAGACGGCCCAGTGGGCTCAGCTGCTTCCTTACAGATGTAGCCACTACAGTTCCTCTCTAAGACAGTGCGCAGCCCGTCAAACACAACCGTGCTGGTGGTGCACCCCATTCCTCCAGGTCCACACAGGCATCAGTCAGGAGAGCCTGCCGGTGACCCAGTTTCCTCGATCATCCCCTGCTCCTGCCTGGTCCATGATCTTACTCTCACCCGCGAATCCACAGCATCTCACCCGTGGGGAGAGAGGTCCACAGGCACAAAAGCATCCAGAGAGGAGGAGGAGGAGAGCTGGAGAGTGAATTTATGCAGAGCAGAGTCACACTGTAATTCCAGGCTGCCCCAGTCTGTGCTAGTAGGAATACCTCAGTCAGCAAACGAGATACAGTGAGTGAGTGAGTGAGTGAGTGAGGTAGAGCAGAGAACGAGGGATGGGGGGATGAAGGATGCTGTGAGAGCTCTGCTGCAGCTTCAACCAATGCTGAGCTCCGGTGCACGTCTGTGCATCTGTCTCACTTATTCAGTCACTCACTCGTTCTCCTCTGAGCCTCTGAATTCCCAAATTTTTCCCTATCTCTGTTCTTTTTCTTATTTCCACATTTGCATAATGAAATGAATTAACCCCTTTTTGATTCCTACTCCACAAAAACGGGATTCCTTTAGGAAGTCTGATGAGTAATTGTGAAATAAATGGGTTACACTAAATGTAATCCTTCATATCCAGAGGGAGAGTCTGATTCCACGGTCAGGCAAACAGCAATATGGCTGAATGCTTATTTAGTTCAGCTGAAAAACCCAGGCCAACAGTGGAAGAAGTGTATGAATCACAATGAACGATGCTGCAGTCAATTTTGCAGTAGAATATGAATAAACAATATGATCAGAAATTCTTTATAATGAGGCGAACAGTCTTGTGAATAGTTAATAAATAGATGAAAACAACTCAAATAGATAAGAAATGTTCAGTTCCAGTGGAAAACCAAGTGACCTGACTGGAGCTTTATAGAAATCTCTGTTTACAGAACAGCGCAGGACAGAACATGGGAGGATTTAAAACCTTTCAGGCCAAGACATCAAATAGGGAGTGTTTTTCTACAAAAGATTAGCTCCACTTGATCACAAGCTGCCCGCTCTGCCAAATACACAGATACATCAGGGAGTGGAACGACAAAAATTTGATCATACACAGGCTTTTTGAAAATGCCAGGGCAAATGATTCATCCCGCTCGAACGAACCTTTGATTAAAATGTCTCCGCACTGTGATCGGGAAAGACAAGATGAAAGCAGCGAAAATGTTTTTTAACAGCTGGAAAAATCACTTTCTTGTTTTTACAGTTTGAGGGTCTGTAGGTCAGTGTTAAGATGTTGCCGTTTGCAAAGACACTCCACCGAACATGTAGTGTAAATCAAGCTGCAGAAGGGGGAAATACTGCAAAGAAACACATGCGGTCTGCCTCCTGTGGTTGTTTCACATCCTGATTATGAGGAACAAGGAGGAAAAATACAAGGAAACAGACTCGTGTTGGTGGTATTTTATCTATCTCTGCCTCTTCCCTTCCTGCAGCTGTAATTCACATTCAAAGACCCTTTAAGTGTCAGAAAAATCATACTTGTCACATTGGCACGCATATTCTGCAGCTTCTGAAATGCAGTCATCCCCTCTGGCAGCAGCTCCGCTTTACTGTCACAACGGCTAATACTACATCAAAAAACATGTTGGCATTCATCTTGAAACATTTTTCTTTCGGGGGGACGGTGTGAGGACTTGTCACCTGTCTTTAGGTCACATTTACACATGCAGATGCACCCATACAAACAAATGATCACATCGTCTGGAGAAAGTGAAGAGTTCGCTTACATCATGGTGGTGCGCTAAGCCATAAATGCCTGCACGCGTTCCCGCTTGCTGCCGTGTTAATATTTCAGGAGTGCTTGACACACTGAACTACATTCGAGTGCAGGATGAGACGGGGGGAAAGCAGCTGAGCCCACAGATGAGAGGATTCAGTAAAGGGAGAGGGAGAGGAGGAGATCCTGTGGAAGCATAGAGACGCCACTTTGATTTTGTTCATTGATCTGTTTGGAAATACATCGTCTCTTTTGGGTTTATCCCTTTTCTCACACTCCTGATCCACTCCATGCTGCTGTCGCTGCAAAGCAGGATTTTAGGCTTACTGTATAGAATAACAAGAAGCAACCTGGTGTAAAACTGCAAAGTCACAAATCCCCTTTTTCTGGCGCTGCAGCAGAGCAGCGACAGATTTTCTTCAAAAGTAATTCTTTCCTTTGTCAGGACTTTTGCTGACATCTGTTAATTAGCGCTGCTGGTTATGACTGTGCACCAGCATAAATATGACTGAGACATTGCTCAAGCAACAAGCAGACATTGTTTGAAGTGACACAGCTGGTCATCGTAAATCTCTCTGCCCTCAGGACACAGATTCTTCTTGTGCATGTGAGGACATGTGCGCAACAATGCAGCCGTGACAAGGCTGCATGGGATTAACATGCAGGACTAGTGATGCATCATACAGGAGGTTTTTAGAAAGATGGAGAGGGGAGGGGGGGAGAGCATGCAACAAAGGTCTGAAGCTCGGCACCATAGTCCATAGATAGTACTTGTTATTTGCATGTATTTCAATGGGACAGTAATAATCTTAAGAGAGATTAAGAGTCTAAACCAGACCAGATGATCAAACATAACACAAAGTAGGTTCACACTAAGGTCAAGTTATTTTTTTTTCTGATCATCCAAAATATATTAATCCCTTTGAGCAAAGTCGGAATTCATGAGTTTGGGGAATTTAAATTAAATTGACTTAATATGTGTCAGAGAAATGGCTTTATGAGGATGGCTTTTCATTAGTAGTCAATCACAAAGTCATGATTAAAGAGTCCACAAGTGTGGGGGCTGCTGACAAGTCCAAATAATGCAGGGGCAGGGACAGCTCTGCTTCTAAACTACTGCAACCAGCTCACTGTCCTCCTTCATTTGAAACCGCCTGAAGAAAAATGGACATTGTCATTTCCAACATGTGTTTGATTTGTTGCCTCTACATTTGCTGGAGGAACAAGTTTGTGCACTCCAACACAACTACAGTATGCTCCAAGGTGGGTGATGAATTATTAAGGTCAGACAGGGGACTGCTGAGTCATTAGGTGTAGTAGTGTTTCTTTCTGCCGGCCTTGTGTGGAGCAGCTCTGTCTGCAACAGTCCTCAATGATTTCTGCAGGGAAAGTGAAAACATCCTCCACTTCAGAAACGGTTTCACATATCCAGCTGAGTGTGACGCACGCACCGCCTCTGTGTAATCAATACTGTGGGACACATTACTGCTGGACTTGGATACATTCCTGTGTCTCTGGACATCTGTACTGTGCATGTGTGTAGCTGACAAATGAAGTGGCACTGTACCCTTCAGCAGTTGGACTGTGTCAGCCATACTAAATCATGAGTTGGAGCTCCAGGCGAGGCGGGAGGGGGGGATGTAGTTTGTGAGTGGATATTGGAGTGTGAACATCCACTGGTGGACGTGGAAGCTCTGCTACATTGCTCTGCTCAAATCTGTAGCAGCTGCAGAGGAGATAAGAGCGAGGCAGCAGCACTGCTGGTCCTGTGGAGCTTCATGGATTACTGCTGCTGTTGTTACAACAAGGCTTCGCTCTCCACAGAGGGCTACACCACCTGGCATGGTCTCATGGCCACAACTCAATGTGTTTTATAATGCTGCATCTTTATGTGATCAAATTACATTTAAACATTTTTCAGCACTCAAGAAAAGTAAACAGATGGAAAAATTTGAAGAAACAGCCTCATAGAAAAATGTGTGTTTAAGTTACTCTATCAAATATCTACTCAAATAATATAAACATATGTAAGTGAAATATACCTTTACTCCTGAATCTATAAGAAAACACTGATGAAGGTCTGTCACAATTATGCAAAATCATTCTTCAGGTCAAATGTGTCCAACAAACAATCCAAACACCAAAGTTTTTAGGCTCCAATTACATGAAAAAACAGAGAAAAGTGGCAAAACTACAGCTAAAACTACAGAATATTTTTGTTCAAAACTAAGGATTAATTCTAAAATGTAATATGCCAGACAGCACTTAAAAACACAAAGGGAGATTGAATTGTCTTTACAAAGACCATACAGTATTTACTTATGAGGTTTAAAAGCTTTATTCCCATTATCGTACATATGGTAAAACATGTGACCACACTGTAAAAAATAAGGAGTTTCCAGGTGTGGCCCCAAAAAACCAAAAGAAAAAACACTTTAATTTGGTAAAAAATATATATATACTATTGGAAATAAGCGAATGGAATCTCTGTAAAATTAACAAAAAATGTTCTTAGTTTTTCATGTTATTTTACATTAAACATGTAAATTCATACTTGATCAAAATTCTGGAGTATTTAAAAAAACCTGAAAAATAGGTAAAATAAATGGAAAAAATACGTAGTACTACAGATTTTTTTTACGGTGTAAAATACTGTATATGCAAGTTATTTTTAATTTTACATTACAGATGTGACTTTACCGTTTATTTTATAATCTTATTAATTTATTACTTCATTTTACACAAAAATCCAGGATTAATGTGTAAATTTGAAAAAAAAATCCATCAAATTACAGATCTTTATTAAACATTAGAATAAACTATATGTTTATGGAAGTGTGCAGTGATTTTAAATCACATAGTCTGATTTCTCTGACATGCTGAGATTTCTTAATGACAAAACAGCAAACCCTGCAACTGTTTCTCTCCATCTGGGATTCACCAACAAGCCCAACATCTGCTGCATGTGGACACCATCAGCGTCCGGCAGTAACCCCCCAAATAACACCACTTGCACTAAAACACCAATTTCAAGCTGTTAGCAGCAAGTGCTGGGTGGAGCCGAATCCAAGACATCAAAGCCGGCACATGTGGACAGAGAAAGGGTCGACTTGAGTTTCCCTTTTCACACTCAGGAGTGGACAATCGTGCATACAACAAAGACAGATATGTCCCTGCATGACTCTGAGGAGCAGAGGGGAGTTCAGGAGGAGCTGGCATCTCATCTAAGGAGCCTCTCCACGGTGGAGGTCAGGACCACAGCTGGCCATGTTTCCATGCCCAGGGTCTGCTGCGGGTCTTTGCAGGGGGAAGTGTGTTTGTTTTGAGTGTGTGTGTGTTTGCCCAGAGAAGAGGTCACACCGTAGTGGACCACGGTGACATCACCCAGCGTATCCAGCAGGACAGGGCCAATAAAACAGAGTGGCTCCCAGCTGGAAACCTCCAGGGACTACAACAAGGAAGCGGCTGCTTCCTGCTGATGTGTGTGTGAAACCCTGTCATAACAAAGACGCCCAGCTCGCTGCCCACCGTCCTCCAAACTCCATCACAACTCCCAAAACTCATTTGGTGGAAATTTTTGCCCAAAGCAACACTAACCTCCTCTGAAGTTCGACAACACAAACAGAAGTAAAATTTTATTGAAAGAGCACAAAGCCAGGAGCGCCAATAAACCTCCCTGACGAAATGTCAGCATTTAAATCAGGTCCTCGGGGGGGTTTGGTTTATTTGAGAGTCAAGTTATGGGTACGACTCTACAGTTACACATGTGGGTGGGCTACAGAGATAGGCTTGGAATTTCAATAACCTGAATGCTTCACATTTTAGATGCCGAGTTTACATCACAACCCTGAAAATACTTGACACAGCTGTTAACAGTAGAACTAAGTCTCTTTGACCTGGAGCTGACACCCAGGTTATCCTTTTAAAATGGTCAAAAAACAAATACAAACAGGGCCACATCCCCTTCCTCTTGGTATTCTGGGATAGTTTATTTATCCCAGGAGAAGAAAATGACCCATTTTCCTGAGGGGTACCACTTCCTTCACTTTGTAGCGGAGCCACCAGACGTAGAGTAAGTATATGTTGTAACCACACACCCGCCATTCATCTACACTGGCCGTGCAGCTCTGATGGCTCTCCAGTGAGATTGCTGCAGTTGGTTCAGTTTGTCATTAGTATATATGCTTTTAATCAAACAGGGTCTTTTCCACATCCACAGCCTTTGCTGCAGCACCAGCAGAGACGGTGTGAAGCGGTGCCAAGCCCTGCGGTCGCCCTCTTAGCCCTTCCCACTGTGTTCTGGCTTCAGAAAACACAACATAAACTAATCCCATTACAAATACTCGCTACTCAAGCGATCGGTGCAATGCAAAACGGATCACACTGCATATTCAAACACAGAAATGCTGTTGCCTTCAGTTTATCTTTGTCGTCGCAGTAGCGTGAACGATGAATGACTGCACAGCATTCAAGAAAACAGTCCAAAAGCAGCAGTAAAAAAAGGCAAAAACTGTTTAACATGAATTTAAATTCTTCTCACATTTCAGCTGAAGGCAGAAATAAGTTGATCAAACACACAAAACACTGAGAAACTCTCTTCTGAGGTAAAAAGTGAGGAAACATCAGAGTATGAATGGTATTACTGCCACCTACAGGCAAAAGATGATACTACGCATAAAGAATAAATCCACCACATTCACTGTAAGACATAAAGAAAGACATAAATCTGCATAATGACAAAATATTGTATAGTTATATAGGTGTAGTGAGGTTGTTGAAAGTACACAGAGTGATTATCCTACTGCTGTGTGACACAATACCTCATGGAAACAGCATGCACTCAGATTAATGCAGCCATTGTTTGGTACATGAGTGTCACTTCCAGCAGCTCAGTGTGAAAACAATTGTGGAGTTTCTACACAGGAACAAGAGGTGATGGAGGTGCCTGTATGAATGGACTAGAAAAGGAAGAGAGAGTTAGAAAACCCCCTGGTGTAACTGTGTTTTTACAGCCCGGTCACACACAGCGGTGACTAAATCTGTGACGAGGTTTTGTTTATGTTTACACCGTACAAAGGAGGAACCCAGAATATCCAGGTGTTGTGTTTCATACCGAGCAAAACAATGTTATTGAAGTGTGCGCAGTGACTTTGATTGGCTCTAAACACCGCTCACGGGTCAGGTGTGAAGGAGATGTTGAAGGCAGGGCTGTCATCATGGTCAGGCTCTGACATGTAGAGTGGAAGCTGAGAGCTGAGTGATCCCCAAACAAGCCCACGCTGGTCTGACATGAGGCCACGACGAGGAAAAAAAAAACTGATGAAACTGCTGGACCAGCACTGTTTCACAACCTGATGCTCAGAGAGTCTTTTATTTCTGCTCCTGCATGGTTCAGTCTGTGCAGTGATGCAACATAGTGACTCAATCACTGAGGTAAAACTTCAGAAATGTGGCTTCACTTCAGCACAAAATTCTGGAAAAAACCCCCCGATATGCTGCTCGATTATTAATATGTTAATAAAGATCAGGTATCATTATTACATTTTAATTACAGGAATTAAAAAAAGGAAAATAAAATCACTAATAATTCACTATTATACTGATATTTCAAGAATCCTCAAAAATGTCTCTATCTGGATGAAAATACATAAATATTTTATAATATGTGCTTATTACAATATATAATTTAACATATTGCCTATTTTGCTTGTGTTTGTGTTGTCTGCATGTAGCTAGAAATAGTAGCTGAATATTCAAATTCAACTGATTTAAATTTGAATATTAAATTGATGCAAATGTAGGGTGTTAATTTAATTTTTTTTATTTCTGCACATCCATGTCTTGACCGAATTAAAAACAAAAAAGCATTTCTATGGATCAGCTTCGTTTGGATTAGCAAACAACTTGAGGACCTGGTTGCAAAACTACTGATTAACAGGTAGATTACACATTACATATTTCATGTTAATAATACATTTTTAAAAATACTGTGTGGGGAAACAGCAAGCAATCATCAATCAAGGTACTTTCTGATTTCTGATATCCTCACACAACCTTGGGTGAAAAAATCTTCTTGTAACAGATGGCCGGTACCAAGATCTACTCAAATATCCCACAATGAAAGCCAGTTAGTCTGATCAGATTAAATGGCAGCTCGCTCACTTTCAGCAGTGGGGTTGCCACACACACACATGATACTGGACAGTGTCAGTAGTATCTCAAGTTAAGGACACAGTGAGGAACAGTAGAAACATTTACACATGGCAGTCTAGGAGGAAGGTGTAACCAGGGGACAGATTCATGTTTACAGGCTTTACGCTGCTGAATAGCTTAAGACAGGACTGAATGTGAAAGTGGAACGAAAAATAAAATATAGTTAAATACAAATAAAGAGAAGAAAACTAAAAAAAAATAGTGATGCAGTTTTAATATGAGCCAATTCAAGACAAGCCAGCCTGTTTTCTGTTCTGTTTTGGTAATGACTTGAAGACGTCGTGCTGCAGGGAGACTGGGTGGGGATAATGGGGGAGTTTGGGAACCTTTAAGGATCAGCTAATCTCAGTTGGCTCTTTGTTTGTAATCAGTGGAAATCCTCTTGAGCCTGGTTCACTGAGCACTGCTGACAATCAAGGGAAACAGAGGATGGAAGAGGAGGAGGAGGAGGAGGAGGAGATGAACGCATGTCCGCGCACCTGCACCAACTAAAGTGGTAGTGGATTTAGCCGTAATACTCGTGCCACACGGCTCCCGTGGGGGAGGCCACAAACAGCTGCTGCAGGAGGCTGGCACTCATGAGGGTGACACAGTTGGCAACTAACTTATTTGCAGATTCGGGAAAATATTTTGTAGCGTCAACTGCATCAATCTTGGTTGTGGCATTAGGTGGTGTCTCATATAAAACCTGCCTCTGGTACCTCTGCATGTTCTCTGTAGTCCCTCTGGGTGCACCGAGCCTTTGTGGAAATTCATATCTGGTAATTTAATCTAGAATCTAATAGTTTCTCAGTTATCTTCCATATATACTGCAGTATAAA
Source organism: Pseudochromis fuscus (assembly GCA_900323345.1). Lineage (NCBI taxonomy): Eukaryota > Metazoa > Chordata > Actinopteri > Pseudochromidae > Pseudochromis > Pseudochromis fuscus. Next base: position 30,715 of record OOFC01018696.1, read on the forward strand.
ACTAGAAATACTAAAAATAGGGTCCATTCAAATTAACCACACCTACTCTAACTGGGTTTCAATCCAATCCCTGAAATAGAAACTAAGACCTGCACACAACATGCCAGGTGACCTGAGATCATTCAGTTCAACACTCACACTTTATGTGTGCTTTGTATGCCAAGGTGCAATCGAAATAGCTGTATTTGCATGGATGTGTTAGTTTAATTGCTTATAAAACCACCACAGATGCAATCAATTCTGACTTCAATTCTGACAAAAACAAATCAACATTTCAGTCACTACAATGATTACAAAAATCTGTAATTTTACCTGATTTTTGTTTTCTTTTACAAACTTTTCCAAATGGCAAGTATGACATCATGCATTGGTTTGTGGACTCCTGTCTGAAGCCAAGAGATCAACATGTGAACGTCACCATGTTTGTTGTATGGAGAAGTAACCATATGATGGAAGGAGTGGGTCTAACCCTTGACCACAAGATCACTGCCCAATGTGCATGAGACTCAACTTCAGCTCTGCTCTCATTGGAGACCAGGTCAATAAAACTAACCACGCCCCTAAATATCCTAGCCTAATATCTACTCACCTACTTTTAATGTATTTTTTTACATAATTACAATTCCCACACAGTGAAGTATTTGTTCAGTAATTTTACATAAATGTGTTTGTTAAATGCCAGCTGTCTTGAATAAATGTGCTTTAATGAGTTTCTGTTTATAAGCATTCTAGATAAAATATCAAAAAGCCAATAATCACACAAGATCTCCTGTAAAATCAGAGCTACCAATTAGTCAGGGGTTGGTTATTTTTCATTATTTTTTGTGCCCCATTTGCTGGAAAATGACTGAAGATTTATTTTTAATGCTGTGCTTTATCAGCCATGTGGTTAAATCTGATTACTTCAAACACTTCCCACTGATGTTGAAATGGTTTAACAAAATCCAGGAATGGCACACCACCTTTTTCCTGTTGTACATACAATTTGTTGGTACCAAATGAAGCAAACTATGTCCTCTACACCCCCACTCAACAGACCCACCCTTCCTGATAAAGGAAACACATGTTATTAGACACAGTCCTGTTTTAGAATAGCATAACTGGTACAGTCAATATTGCTGTTCGCTGTGTCTCGCAGTGTGAATTTGTGTCTCTAATCGGCCACTTTTCAGCAGGACTCTCTCATGACAAAAAAACTCATTATTTTGTGCTGATTATTTCTCCGTTGTTAGCATTTTGTGAGGTTTAACCTCCCTTGTGGATCACGCTAATAACACAATGAGTAGTTTGGCTGCTATAGCAACTAAGATGGATTTGACATTTTTGAGAGTCTCAAGGAAGTCTCTTGGGAAAGTGTTTAAGAAATGGAAAAATGGAAAACAGCTGCAAACGACAATTAAATCCAAACTGAAACTGAGTTTTGTTAAAGGACGTGTTGTAATTTGAGAAACACATCCAATTAATCAAATGGGTAGAAAACTTAGCGTCAGGCTCTGTGAGTGGGGGATGGGGTTGTTGGCCTCAGAGGACTGGGTGAAGACTCTAATATGAGATTAAGTCAGGATGCTGAGCTGTTTATCTGCACAGCGGTGTGCACAGTGAAGAGCAGGGGTGTGATCCTGCATGCTTATAAAGCTCTCCACCATACAGGGTGTCTGTTTTAGAGCCACATCATGCAGCATACTGCTATCTACATGTCAACAGTGTGCACTCTGGGGTCCAGGATCACTCTGTACCCATCCATTACAAACACAGTGTGATCAGGAGCAGGCCTTCAGGCACACAGCCACACAGCTGCTCCATAAACACAACACAGCTAACTTTATTTATCCATCCAGGCAGAGGGACGCTACAGCAGCATATAGTGCACACTGTACAATTCTGCCTCCTAAAGCTAAGTCCCTGAAAAACAAACAGGGAGCAAACACAAACAAAGCCTCTAGCGGAGCTGTGTCTCTACTGTATGCAGTCTTTGACAGAAAAACCAAACACAGATTAGCAGGGTCGCATGATCTCCTACTACGTAAGACGTTCGTTTATGTCTTCAAGCTATTGTGTTTACCTCCCTCTCAGTTTTCTGAATGTCAGCTGATATAACAGGAGATGGAACAAAGGCCTTGAATCTCAGAGGATTTGTAACTTACAATATTTGTGGGCAGAGCGGGAACAATGAGCCTGTTTCAGCTTTAAAAAGGGAAAAAAAGGAGCTCAGTATTTCATGTAGATTTTTTTTTTTTTTTTTTAACAGGAAACTCATTAAAATTCCTTTTGCATCCGACAGCTTGTCAAAACTTTGTATTGTAAGAGCTCAGCTTTAGGCAGTGCGAGTGCCACAGTACACTGACTGTACTAATAATGCACTAATATTGAGTTCAGTTGTGGCCTCTTCTCACACTTAAGATACTAATGAGATGTTCCAATATGGAGTAACTATGAAATGTTTTATTTAAAAAACAGATTCAAGTTTTTTTGTTTTAAAGATTGGAAATTAAAGAAATTATAAATCACCTCTTGACTCTTCATCCTCATCAGTGGACTCCATGTAACAGGCTTCATCAGTATCAACAATACAATAATAAGGCAATCCCCCCCCCCGCAAAATAAGTACCGTATTTTCTGGACTATAAGCCGCTACTTTTTTCCGACGCATTGAATCCTGCGGCTTAAACACCGGTGTGGCTCATATATCAACGGCACGAAGCTTGTAGGCTTTTTACAAGCTAGCAAGCTCCGTGCCGCCGATACATTTAGCCTCATCACATCAGACCCGGTCAGAGTGGACCACATGAAACTGTTCGAATAAATTCAATAGTGGTTTATAGACAGGTGTGCTCAATAGTCCGGAAAATACGGTACTTTGACTTTACTTTGCCTCAATATTCTTATAATAATACTGTAATATAAAAGTTTAGTTTAACAATTTTGCACTGGCCCATTTTGTTAACTAAAGTCTTTCTTCTTGCAGTCTAAAGTCTTCTTGCATGTTTCACAGTTTTATACGTCGGCATGTTCTGTCTTTTCACATGCCAAGTTTATATGGAAATCAAAACTTGTAACCCTGCCCTGAAAACACCCAGCCCTCCACCCTGTAGGTTGTATCCCTCCCCCTTCCCGCCCCTCTCCAGCCTACAGTGTGTCAGAGTGAGGAATGCCAGCTATGCAGCCGGCCTGGTGAAAAGTCATTATAGTTTATCCCCTCTGGCTGTGGCAGGTCCCATCCACACAGCGTACAAAGCCGCTGAGATTTTAGACTCGGTTTAATTAAGCTGACAGCGTGCACTGTGGGAAAGAGAGGGAACATCATCAGTAAGGGTTAACTTCACAAGGAACCTCTGAGTTGTTGTTTTTTTTTATCTTTTTACCCAAGTAATAATGCTTTTACCCGTCGTAACCTTGGTGCCTTGGGTGGATTCGCGTAAACTTTGAGGGAAATCCCAGATGAAGGATAACAACATCAGTAGCAACTTTCACTTTCATCTCCGTAGTCTGATAGCAGTCAGAAACCAGCAGAGCAGGAATGTTAAGTACTTCTCTCCACACACACTTCACAGCAACATGCATCCTCAGCACAGAACAAATAAATACTTGGCAAATACTTCTACTCCAGATTTATAAAAAGTATCTGTCCGCTCTGCATCAAGTGGCACTTGAATTATAAAACAAACCAGTAATCTCTATTTATAGATTCTGAGTACGGATTATAGCTCGAAATCTCAATACAGGAAACTGGCTTTTGTATTGGCTAATTGTGCGCTAATCCATCCCCTCTGTGAAACACCACATCCAGCAGCAGCTGATCCTGTGGTGATCCGCGTATCAAGTGTGAATGGAAGGTCAGTGACCACAACGAGGCAATGTCAGAGGGGCCAGAGAGGAGTAATATGGCGTTCAAAGCAGATTAACCTACTGAGTGTGGACTGCTCGCTTCACACTAAAGCCTGAGAGCTGCACAGGACTGAGTGGTATCAAACAAACAAGTGCAATAGGAGAGAGTTTTCTCAGGGGGTGGGACTTTAACACGATATTTCTGATTAATTAATACAAAAAATTAAAGTGTTAAAAAAAATGTATGCATTTAGTCACAGTTTACATTACAAACAACGTGGAAAATTTGCACAATTTCCTGTTACGATTACAATGATGCACAGCTACCAAATGGAGAAATTGGGTGAAAGCACGATTTACGTCAAATGACCATTTATATTTCCGGTTGTTTTACCAGAAGAAGAAACAAGTAGAAATTGCACTTTACATTGAATTGTTGGTTGTTGTTTTTTTTACCATTCAAAATCAATAGTGTTCTGAAAAAAGTACTTAAACTATTTAAAATGGCACTTTAACTTTCGGTCTCTTCAGTTTTGGCCAGGGATATTTTCTATTTATTTCTACTGTTTACAGTGTTCATATCTGTGTCTACTATTTTATTCAGTCATCTATTTAATTAAAAAATGTTGCTTTTTGGGGCAAATATTGTTATGCGATTAAAAATGCGATTAATCGAGATTAATTAATTACAACGCCTCTAATTAATTTGATTCTTCTTCCCATCCATAGTAATTACATTTTTAAGGTTTCTGTTTCCTGGATAGACAATGACAATATACCAAATGTCAGCGTGAAACCAATTTCAGTTCAGTGTTTAGTTGTCTGGTACACAGCCTCGCAGTTTTGATTCACTCACGATGCTCACACCATTGCTTTCACCACAAAAACCCTCTTTACTGCCACTGCTCAGCACCAACCAGCAATCAGACACAGTTAGCTATTAGCTGGTAGAAACAGCACCATTGAGATTCTCAGATGTTACCGAGGATCAGAAATGAAGGACAAGCTAATCCTCACTGTCCATGGCCGTCCAAAACTTTATGACCTGACTTTGGCTCTGTACCAGAAAAAAATGAGACACAGCACAGTTTATTTATAATAATACTTCTATCAATCTGAGGTGTAGTGTGAATGATGTTTAAACAACTTATTTTGGAGTGTTTGCCTGTCAACATTTGAAAATTTGTTTGAAATTGATGGGGCTGTCATTCTTTTTGCAGGTTATAAACCAAAGTACAAGACAAGCTGATGCTATCAGTACCACTTGAAAACACAAGAGCAAGCTAGGGAATATGTAGGAAATGTCAATCAATCTGAGTTGCTAAGACATTTAATTAAAAACTAATGTCAATACAAACTTTCAAAGCAAATCACCATCTAGAAAGAATTGGACCAACATATGGACAAACTGATATTTTCCCCTCCCTTCCCAGTATAGTTACTGGTATTAGTAATAACACATGTTCATGAGACCATACATTTATCAAGAATAAGTTTCAAAAAGTTCAAAGTACAGATACCTTTAAAAAATTAAGTCAACCCTACACACTAAAAGAGCAAACCTCTAGTTTAGTTTCAGTTGGCAGTGTTACAAAAATGGCAGAAAATGGCTTCCATTGGGTGGAAAAAATAATGACAAGGTTAGCAGCGTACCCTCCAATCTCTTCAGTCACGGCAACAGAAGTTTTCCCACAATTACAAGTTAATGGTCAGTTACAGTGAAGAATGGGAGGGAAACATTACTTTTATAGACAAATCAAAGAGGCTAGGAAAGTAAATGCACCTCACAAAAAACACACCAGGTCTTAAAAGGAAATGAGTTAGCCATTAGTCTGCTCTTTCTAGACATTTCTCAATCCACCAACATGGACGTGCTGTACAGTTTCCAGTCAGGGGTGTTATATAGTGCTTTTCATAGCTTAATCCGATGAGCTTAATCTGCTGCCCGGTGCACGTGTGCACCAACAATTTTGCCTTCAAGGCTATATGCTTCACTAGTTTCACCTCTTTGCTAATATTCTGGCAAGTCCTCTCGCAAAACTCATGAATCAGTGATTGTAGGCATAGCAGTGTCCACCTACACTTGATATTTTTCTCTCATTCACTGACTGCTGTGTGGGCCACGCCATGTAAAAAGACCTGTTTGTAGTGGCCCCATTCATATGACTGTTAGAAACAGCAATAAGCTAATGAAGACTCCCTCGCAAAGCTCTGTTAGAGGGGGGGATGCACAATGTGGCGAATAATGTGTCATTATAATAAACTGTGTCTAAAAATTGGAGACTAAAAGAAGATATTTGTATGCAGGCAAAAGTAGAATCGTATAGTTTATGCAGCTAATATGAGCTAAACCAATAGGATATCACATGCTTTAAACCAATGTATTAGAAAAACGGGAAGTTTTTTAGATGACAGCATTACATATTAAACTTCATCCTGTGGGGGAATACTCATGGTGAAATTACCCACACAGACTGAAACTGTTTTTGTATCAGCCTATGAACATGTGTATGGAGACCAGAAGGTGATGTCTCTGCTTTTTGTGGATGATGTCATGATTTTGGATTTGATCCTTTGGTTCTCTCACAGACAAGGATAACATGCCCTGTACAGGTAAGTGAATGAGTTCAAGTATCTCAGGGTATTACTGACGAGTGGTAGAAGAAGGGAATCTAAGATCGACAACAGTATGGGGGCAGCAATGCAGGGCAGTAAGTTGTATGCTAAGGTGCTACTTAAATAGCTTTAGCTGCACAGATGAGTTACCATAGTTTAATTGCTTATAAAACCACCACAGGGCAGTAATGCAGTTCCAGAAATGTAAGCCTTGCCATCAGTCTCCATCCCTACCCTCAAATATGATCATGAACTTTGGGTGATGACCAAAAGAATGAGGTCCTAGATATAAGTAGCTGATATGGGAACTTCTCAACCTGTCACGAAGAGTGATGGGTTGAGGAGTTCAGCCGTTCAGGAGAAGCCTACAGCACTGAGAGGGGCCACGTGAGGTGGGTCAAGTATCTGCTCAGGATGCCCCCTGGTCCAGGGGGCATCCTGAGCATCCAGAGTATTGTATCTCCTCAGTGAGGAGATACAATACTCTGGCACCGAGTGACAACAGTGCTCCAATTAAGAGGCCAACTGATTGCAGGACACTCAGAACAGGTGTGCCAGAAGCCTAATATCTACTCAATTATGTTTATATTCATTTATTGTTTTTCAGATGGTCCCCCAGATCACTGATAACGAGAATTAATGTTAGCTATTTCATGATTTAAAATTGACGATTTTTGAATTAAAGTCAGTTAGAGCCACAGTCTCTTGGAGCCAGCCTCTGGTGGCCGTATGGGGTATTGCACTTTTTTGCACTTCTGCATTGGCCTCATTTTTAGCCCTGCTTGCTTTGTCAGTTTCTACATACAGCCTATGGTCCAGACGCAGCAGCCCAGCGCGCCTCACCTTTTGGCAAGTGTTCTTGCCAAAGTGACGATTTTCTGCAATCGTCACTGGTTGTAGTTGTTCACACTCATGTACAATTGTCCCGTTACAGTTACAGTTACTTCTACCATGTTCAATATTCGTGTTTCAAAACTTTTTATCCTCAGGCAGAGAAATGTATGATCCCCAATACCCATCCCCTATCTATCTCTTCTCTTTATTCACTCATTGCCCAAAGAAGTTTAAGTAAACACTAAATTGTATACAAGCCCTTACAATTGAATTAGTACCGGAGTACACTTGGAAAAATGTCCTTCAATAAAATCAGTATGTGTCCATGTCAGTTCTTACTGACATGGACAGTATTTTTTTTATTGTAAGAATTGACTGACATGAGGATTATCAATTGAGAATTATCAGCTCTATTTAACAAAAAAAACCTCCATGGGACTTATTTGGACATATCGCTTTTAAATAATGTACTTTCCATAACTTAATTCCTTACTATTATTATCATTATTATATTACTTTAGTAAATAGTAAATAATAGAACTGCAGTGAATGCAGCTGGTGCATAGTAACAGTTGCTAAGATACGCTGGTTCAGAATTAGAATTCTCAACCTGGTTGCCAGGGGGAGTGGCCCAACCAGCAGTCAGATCATGTGACCTGTGACATCACAGTGCCTTTGATGCTGCAATTCTTAAATTCTAGACACACAAGAAATCAGACAGACAAGATTTCGGAGACCACAAGGATTGCAGACAAACTGCAGGGCAGGGCTTTTGTCACATTTTACAGGAAATTACAGAAAAAATAATCTTTAGAGTTACAGATGGCTGCAAAAGAGCAATTAAGCACTGAGAGCATGTCGAAGATCGGTGTAACCATCGATCATTCGGTTGTTGAAGCCTTTACTGAAAGGCTATCAGCACAGCAGTGGTTGCTTTTGAAAACAGGGACCCCCGATGAAGCCACTAAAATTTTAGTGGCCGATCTCCTAACACAGATCTTGGATGATCTGTCTGAACAGCTGATTCTGGCGCTAAAAGGTAGATATGAAGCTGTGTCACAGGAAGAAGTTAAGTCCATTCTGGGAAACAAAGTCCCAGAGGTCTTCTCTGAAGTCCTGGAGATCAAGGAAGCAGATCTGAGTAATGGAGAGTGTTTGACAAAATTAATCAGTAACGAAGTCACAGTGTCCATAAACTGCAACCTCTCCTCCTCCTCTGAAGCATCTGAGCCCGAAGAAATCCGCCCAAGGTTCTTCAAACGTCTCTCTCTCATGGTCTGGAACGCCTGTAAAATGTTACAGGCGTTCACAGAGAAAATGGTCTCTCCCTGCACCCACGGAGAGGACAGCACAAAAGATGACCTAGAGAAAGTAAGTCACTTTTCTCAGACCAGCTTCACAGAAAAAACACCTGAAGCTGCACAGCAGATAATTCAGAGGGAAGTGAAGTCTGCCACAGAACCTCTTTTAACGGAGCTGCCGGACTCTCAGTGCAAGCAGCTGCAGTCTGAATCCTCTGAGGAGATTCAAACTGTAGCAGAAAGCATCACTCAGATAATCGCTGAGGAGAAGACATCAATGAAAAAGTTAGATGCTGGTGGCCAGATAACGAGACGCAAACAGACCTTTAAACAGATCAAGGTGGAGCTCAAAGAATTATTTGGGACTCGGCTCACCAAGACTCTGACCCACTGCTTAGTGGCAAGCCTAAAGAAGTGGTTCTATCCTGCGACCAAAGTGGAAAGCAGGGAGTCAGCACAGGCGCTAATGGAAAGTGTTGAGGAAATGGTCATGACAGAGCCAAGTGAGGATGGGGAAAATAAAAAGCAGGTGTCCCCATTCAAAAAACTTGGAAAGATGTCTGACAATCAAGCGTATGTGTTCACCAAAGAACTGAGCGACCTCCTGTACAGGTACATCCGCAAAGAGCTTCTTTCTGAGGGGAAAAAGAAAGGAAGCAAGAAGGCTCTCAAAAAATGCAACGTCCCATCAGAGGAATCCATGCGCAAAGACATCCAGAACAGGGTGGCAAACTTCTTGAAAGTCATCAGCTGGTGGCTCACCACTCAGGCTGACTCTCATAGTCACAGGGTAGCAACCACACTAATGAAGGCAGTCACAGTAGCATTACCAAGGGCCATACCCATAGAAGATCAGCAAAGACAAGAAAGGAAGAAAATGGCACTGCGTGTTCTGGTGGTGAAGCTAGTGACAAAAGTGTACAATAAGTCAAAAGTACAATTCAGGTTCATTCCCAACACTGGGTTTACTGATGCCCTGATTGAAAAGTTGTGGGCTGCCGTTGGGCATGAGGATTTCATGCCAGAATCCATTGTTGACCTTGGCGAGAGGATGTATAAGGACTCCAAAAAGAACTGGAAACGTGCAGAGCTGCTGCTGAATTCCATGTTGATGGAGGATGAAGCCGTTGAAAGATGGCTGATTGAGAGTTTTAAAAACCAACTGACCAGACCAAAGTATAACCTCTTCCAAAGGTTCTTCCCCTGTGTGGGAACTGTCATGTGCTGCCCCTTCAAGTGCAAGTAAGCAATCAGGGTCTTCACCTAAAGCATCAAATTCATCTGGCCAGAGCCGGCCCTAGGCATCTGCTGGAGGGGGTGTCAAATTAGAGCCTTGTTTTTGTTTTTT
>OOFC01018700.1:0-14362 GCA_900323345.1 Pseudochromis fuscus
TGCCGTCAGCCAGCCGCCCGAGGGGGAGGCACATGGTGCCAACAGCTGCCATGGTGAAACGCTAACCCCTCTAAATGCTCCGTCCAGTAAACAACGCTGTGCTGAACACATGCCAATGGGGGAGCCTGGGTGAGAAAGGGGTGAAGAGGGTGAACGGGGCAACCCAGCTGACGCCGTGGAGAAAGGAGAATTGACCCCGGTGAAATGGCTTATTAAAGTGTGGTGGTCACCAGTCTGGGGGGCCAACACAGGACATGAGAGCGAAGGAAACTTAAAACCCTCCGTGGCAAACTGAGCATGGCGCAGGCCACAAGCCGCAGACAGGAAGCCTCAGATTCAGGAGATACTTTTATTGGATGTATTTACATAGACAGAACGCACCACATGTGTGAAATACTGATGACAGATGCTTTTATTTTCCTCGCCTTGAGCTTATTTTATCTCCCAACTCAACGCTCAGTGGAGCAGGACTTGTAGCATCCATCTTTTACCACCCCAGTACAATGCAGTCAGACCGCTGTATAGCTTCATTTACCTTTTAAATTGATAAATGAAATGGACTTTGCAAAGCCTGTTGCAACCATTGGAGCTGGTGAAGGTTCCCATGCTCCCAGGCCCCCAAGGGAGTGGCAGGAACAGATGTGACGTCTACACTCCCCCACTCGGCCGGGCCCTCCCACCTTCAGACGCTCCCTCTGCTGCTTGTAAAACAATCCATCTTCCACTTGTAAAAACATTACTTTCTACCTTCCCATAACTCTCACTTTAATCAACAGGAAAACAAAATTATCCCTACTTGTTTAATGCAGTAATCACATCCAGTCGTAATTGATGGGTAAATGTGATACATGTCTGTTAATCTAATAGGCACCCTCCAAGCTGTCATTACATTTGACTCAATACTCATTCACACTATCACAGGCACACAAAACGCACAGAGATAAATAATAATGTTCAATTTAGAGTTTCTTCCTCTAAAAATCATAAAATAAAAACAATATAAGTAATTCTGAATCAGCACTTTTAATGTGAGACATTTGATTCAGGTGCTTCAAATGTATCTCTTGAATCCTCAGCTGGATGCACCTTTGTCTAACGCTGGATCACCCGAGCAGCAACGCCCCCATATGGTGGTGCTACATGTTGGACAACCTGTTGGCTGCTGGTGGATCATTTCTCTCTGTTAACTCTCATATAATCTGTGTTTAGGCTGTAATTCTCGTCCATCAGTGCTGTCTCTGGTTCTTAAAAAGACTGAAATTCAGAGGTTATAGGTCAATGAGACACAGGATAATCACACAAAACTGAACCTGAATTTTGAAGGGGTTTTTATGTGATTAAAGAAAAGACAACCACTAGCATTTACATTTGATATAGTTCACAACATTTGAGTCTTTTGTACTACACACTACATTTATCTAGCTGTAAAGTTATTTTTTAACTTAGAAATTTGTCACTTTCACACTGTAATGAATTGTTACACCTTCAACAGTAAAATATAAACTTCAGCCAGAGGTTATTTTCAAAATTTTGTTTTCCTGTTGTTACTGAAGGATCTGCATCATCCCTCTATCACTAGTATAATATAACAACATATTTTAATCAAATTGTCACACTTTATATTTCATTTTCCTTCCTCCTAAACAACTGCAAATGTGGAAATATCAGGAGAAATGAACCAGCATGAGATGTGTCTCTTATGCAGTCTAAGCTCATCCAAGAACACTGATTTATTATGAAGGGATGTAAGAGAGATCCTCTGATACGATTGTTTTACTATCATCCTAATCTTTGCATCCTGGAGTGTAAAACCAGCCCACACCTTCTCATGCAATCTTCTCTATCACTCTATTAACCACAACTGTATGTGTGTGTGGGGGTATATAGCCATTTTGGGGGGTTTGGGGGAGTTAAGATTTGGCATTTATCTGTGACGGCTCAGGCCCTGAAGCCACACAAATGTGTCTGTGTTTGAAAGAAAGAGATTAACTAAGACAGAGTAAAAGGGTGGGAGTCTGGATCTGAATATGTCTGATCTCTGTGCTGTGCTCCTATCTCAGTCATCACACACCTGACAGCTGAATACAAGCATACGTGCCTCAGCAAGGACAAGCTCACACCCAGGCTATTATCTGGAGACCCTGTGCCATTAACAAACCGCAGGGCTCAGGCTGATATTCAGGGGCTTATCAGGAGTTTAGACAGTGGTTAACCAAACATTAACCACTCTGCTGGTTTTCCTGCAAACATAACCTTAATAATTATGGGGTGCACAGAGTCTCCGAGGACAAACACTGTCAGTGTCACAATCGCTGTGCACCCACAGGGAGTGACGGCCACAGACAGTGCAGATTGGGTGACTGGTATTAGGTGATGAGCCCTGCAGACTCTCTATAGCACCAAAGATGCAGCTACAACTTTTAAAATCTCCAACATGATGATGGTTCATTTAGAAGTCTCAGTTAATTATTTTCTTTAGAGAATTTAAGCTTTTATCCCAGCATTTTAATTCGCCACAATGGTTGTCGTGACTTCTATCTATTTTAAGTTGAGCAACTCTGTCTAGCTTCTTTATTATTGCTTAAGAGCAGTGATGAAGCAGTCTGCTGCATATTGAACCAGGGGGGAAGGAAGAAACATGAAATGAGAAGCGAGGTGCTTGTGGTTGTGGTGTGCATCTGCTGGTGGGTGTGCAGACCTTGTTTACTGTGTGTATGAGAAGCAGAAAAGAGAACATGCCGTAATGTAAAACCTAAAGAGCAACTCCAGTTCCAGCTCTTCAACCTGTGGTTAAATAGCGTAGATTAATAACAAGTCACAAAGAAATTACAGAAAAGCCTGCAAATGCAATGATTAAAATTCTCTTTCGGCTTCATGTTGAGGCAGCAGTTACTCAAAAATTAAATAATGCCAAGAAATATTTTATATGAAGATAATTTATCACACATTTGTCAGGTTTTTATTTGTTCAACAACAAGCTTTTATATTATTAGCAGCTAAGGCTTCGTGCAGGTGCAGCTCAGAATTACTTAACTCCTCCTGCACCGAGGTGACAAGCCACAGGGTTTTGGGTGTAAACGTGCAGGTCTGTTCCAACCTGCCCCGCGGCCTGTATCTATTCTCCTGACACACTCCAGTGGGGAGGGAGGGCGTTAGGGGTTGGTTTCGGTTGACAAGTCTGAGCGAAAGTGGAGGAAAAAGAGGTGTGTGAACAAGACATAGCTGTACTCGTATCGTAGGTGTTTGAACTCTGCACTGACAGCTCCTTTTTGGACTTTTTCAGGCAGATTTTCCTTTAAACAGGTGATTTACACGTGTAGATTAAACAGCTGCTGCATGCCACCTAACACCAGGCCTCACGTTGAAGCACTTGTGCGTGCATTGAAGGTTATAGCAGATAATGCATTACTATTAGAAGAGCAGAGGTTTGACAATTATAAAGACGATACAGGCACGGATAAAAATAATTAACACAAAACACAGTCCACACTTATGCACCATGTATATTAGTTAAAGGACTGCACACCTGATTCATTTCATCTGTGATAGAAAAATTCACATTTTTTCTCCTTCTAATTCATGCTTCAGGAATATATTCAGAAATGCAACATAATGAAAAGGGCACATCAGGTCAGATCAGATCTAAATCTGGAACTTGAATATTTTTTTATGGATTTGTTGCATATCATTTCATCAGTTCACAGTTTTCACAGATCCTCTCATCTTAATACACCCCTCAGGAGCTTTTTGATTTACAACAAACTAGCAGTCAGTTCTTTTTTCAATTCTGTGTGTATATTTACTTCTGACATGTCATTTTAACTCAACAAGTATCAGTGGAATAGTTAGATATACAAATCAATTATTTTACTAGCAACCCAGCAGCCTGTTCTACAAGCTGAGCATGATCCATGTCTCCAATAACAACCAAACTGTACTGCTGTCTTGCTATATTCTTTATCTTTATCTATATAACATATGTCCAGGTATTTAAAGACACTCCGTTATGTCATCAGTGTAATAAAACATCTGAGATTTTTTTTGTTTGTTTGTTTTCAATGACTTCTCACATACTTTACCTTTAATGAATTTGTGGATTAGAAGTAGATGATACCGTACTGCCCCCTAGTGGACAAAGACCGTATCTTCTTTGCCTCTTTATTGAGATTAAAATGCTGTGTAAGTGTGTTAAGTAGTCTGTTGTGTTCTGATCTGATACATTTTAATAATTTGTGTATTGTTCTCATGTGTAATTTTTGTTTTTCTTCTGTTGTATTCTGCCCATTAATATTTATCACATATATCAGATTTATAACAGATATATAGACTATCGTTTATCTATATAGCCGATTATTTGAATGTGCTTGAATGTGGTTTTTATGTATCTATACAGTTATGTATATGCACTCTTTATGTTCATTTTGCTGTATATACAACGTTTTTTCCCCCCAAGAATATTAGGAATCTGCAGAATTGGTTCTGAATATACATTTTGTTTTGATCTCTGTTACAGTACAGTGCATAGCTTTCTAACTTGATTTATTTTTTGCTTCTGCTATCCTGTTCCTGTCTTTGTAAGATGACTAAATCTGGATTATGTCTCCTCTAAATGCGACTAAATATCACAATGCAGGCTACTAGTTATTGAAAGCACAATCACTAAATCAACCCGTATGGAGTTACTTTAGGTGTTTTCATTTGAAGGGACAGAAACAGCAAAATAAAACATTTTAATCATCCCTTCCAGTTTCCAACAAAAAAATACAAACAAATATACAATATAAACAAACACATATATTTTGAACATATGTTTGAAATGATAAAAAGTAAAGGAATTGATATACAGAGATAAAAGACAGTTTAAAATAAAATAAAGTCATCTTTTTTATTTGAATAATGTCTACTTTGCCTACTATACCACTTTAACAAATGTTGTTTTATTTGAAGAGTGCTTCGGGCTACAGGTATAATTCCACTAAAAGGTTTTAAACAACACAATGAAGGTTTGATCAGGATGATAAAATGAAATGACGGAAAAAATAATGGAATGAATAGACAGTTGCAAAAGACATTTAAAATAAAAATAAAATTGTGTCTACTTTCCCTACTTTACCACTGTAACACATGTTGTTTGCTTTTTGGACCACAGGTATCTTAATTCTACAAAAAGGCCTTGAACAACACACAATGAAGGTTTCATTGGGCTCAAAACAAAGATTGAATTACAGAATCTAATCCAATTTCAAAATCCGTTTTGCTTATGAACAATCCAAGATTTCAAGATTTAATCCAATCTGATGGTGGTAATCCAGTGAGATTATTCCTGAAAAAATGGGCCCAGTTGTAAAAATAATTTTAAACTTTCCCTTTTATTCTTCTGGTTTCCATCTGGATTCCAGTTTTCCTGACTACCTGGAAAACAAACCATTTGTTCTTTGTTGCACTGTTCTCGGATTACAATTACATAAATAAATCAATCGTTGAGTGCACACAAATTGATGCAGATTCCTGTAAACACACTGTAAGGACTTTAACAAGCCCCGCCCTGCTGTGACGCAATGGTTGTTTGGCCCGTGACGCTGCTTGTACACGTAGCCTAGTAGGATGTGTTCATTGAAGATGGTGGCGGTGTGTCAGACCCGCTGTCCTGCATATTTGTAAGAATTTCTTTATATCTGTACACATTTCCGACATCGGGTAAGAGTTAAAACATCACACCACTGACCATGTTTTCCTCTGAATGTTTTAATCTAGTGTCTGTTACAGGAAATCAAACTGTTACCCTGAAGTTAGCGCAGGCGCGTTAGCTAGCAGTGCTTACTAAGCGGTAATGCTAACGCTAGCTGACCAGGCAGTGAACCTGTTAAATTATCCTCGACGAGTGGCCAGCGACCTGGAACTTATCTGTGTGTGTGTCCCCGGTCAGTGCTGAATTTGTACTAAAAGGTCAAGTCTGTTGTTTTCTTCTGGAAAAATCTTGGTTCCGGGTGAAATCTGGTGTCTTTAGATGCCTGTGTTTTGCTGGACATGTAGCGTTACCGTTAGCCAAGCACCCCGGACCTTTCCCCTCAGACAGCTTAATGTGTAACGTTAACTCGGTGTTTATGCCAGTCCAAAGAGAGTTAACATTCGGGTGTAGTTTAACGATAGTGAGATATTGATGACAGGTCACTAGATCTCGATAGCCTAACTTTGTGACTTTTGTAAGTTGGCATATCGACGGTGCTAGCTTTAGCTTTCCAGGGTGAAACGGCTGTTAAATAACTGCACAGCCTGGGCTCTTGAAAGATCCGGGATCACGTCTGTAGTGTCCGTCTGGTCCAGTCTCCGTCTCTCTGTTAGAAATCTCCCCTACTGTCTGTCCGTGTTAGCTTTCCTGAATTTTCCACTGACAGATGCACAGTGTCTGGACCTGACAGTTAATATCTTCCCATCCGGGTGTCAAGGACCTTACAATAACACGTATTGTATGTGTGGTAGCGTTATTCAGATTTACTCCAGGTGTTACTGTTTAAAGCATGAAAACTACACACATGCACAAGCTAGCAGCACGACTTAAGTGACAGTCGTTGGCTAACAGTTGTATTACTCAGTTCCTGTGTACATAAGTTTGATAAGATCATTGCTCATTTAGCTGTTTTCATCCTGAACAAAACTCAAGATAACAATTATATTTCTGCTTTCTTGTCAGTAGTTTTTCTAGATATATACAAACGTATTATTATCTTTTCGCCAAAGCTTTGTGTGACTTCAATTAAGCTGCTCAAGACTTTCTATATCCTTAATGATAACTTGTTTCTTGATATACACGCAAAACAAATCTATTTTCTTTGCATGCATGACATGTTTCATCACTGCTATATGAACAAGAAATGTTTACATGTGTTCAAATGATCATGCTTTTTTTGGTTGGTTTAGACAAGCATTTGACAAACCATTTTACTGATTGCTTGATATAATAAAGTTTGGTTTTATTGCAATTAATCGCATGTGTTGTAGTCAGTGTGGTACTATGTATGCATTTTGGAGCTGATGTAAAAGTTGCCACGTTGTACTATTATTTAAATAGGAACATAGACTACAACACAAATAAAGGTGTGGTAAAGTTCCTTGGAGGCATGTGTAGCTTTTGTTAATCTCTCCCTATTTCCTTCTCTCTACTCAGCTACTCCTGACTTCGGTCTCTTTGGTGATATCCTTTAGCGTGACCTGGTCCTCGGACCTCTTAGCCCTGCAGACATGCAGCCTCCTCCTCGGACAGGACCTCCAGGAGCCTCTGGCCCTCCTCCCTCTGGGCCCAATATGTTCCGCAGGACCAGGCCTCACAAGCATACAGCTGCAGCAGCAGCTACTGCCACAATGCCGCCTGCGGCCCAACCCATGACAGACCCTTTTGCTTTTGGTAGAGCTCCTCCACCCATTGCTGCAGGTGGTATCCCAACAATACCAAACAGCAACCCTCCACCGATGCAAACCCCACCTAACACCATGTACTCTCAACCTGGATCCGGGTTGTCGCAACAACCGCAGACGATGGAGGGTGCCCTAGCTGCTCCTCCTGGTCCCCCACCATCCTCTTTGCCAGGGGTGACCCTGTTCAACCCTCACAGTACAGCATCCCCTGGTGTTTTTCCGCCACCAGGTCCCACAGGATATGCATCCTCACACACTGAACAGGGCTATTTTAATTCTAGAGAACAGACACCATCTATGCCCACAGAACCACCACCTATGGCAGCAGCCCCAGCACCTGGTCAGACACCATTTAACCAAGAATTTCAAGGACAGCCTCCTGTACCTGTGCCCTTCCAGCCACTGCCTCCTCCCACAAACTCCTCCCAGTGGGCACCTGATCACGGAAGTCGCCCTCCATCAGTTCAGAACTACTTCCAACCTACTAGTGACCCTCCACCACAGCCTTTTAACATGCCTCCTCAGCCTCAGATGTACCCCTCCCACAGCCCATCACCCCATCACAACACACCCACCCCACCAACTCAAACTGGACACCCCCAGAATCAGGCTCCACCTCCTCATCCTCCTCCTCAAAACCCAGTAAGATCCCCCAGTTCTCAGTGGCCAGACCCAAATGTACCACAGCAGCATAATTCCCATTTTCAAAGTCAGAGTTACTTCAGTCAGAGCTCTGCCCCCCAGGACTGGTTTAACCAACCTCCACAGGACTCAGGCTACCACCAAATGGGGACTGGTCCAGGCCATCCTCAACCCCCGCCTGACGCTGCCGGATTTCAACATGCATCTAGTACTGGGCCTGAACCTAGTTCTGCCTCTGTCCCGGTTCCATACGCACAAGAGTCTGGCTCACTCTCAATGTTCTTCAGAAACAATGATGTGGAAAACGAGGAAACACTGGCTGGAGAGAGAAATAAGGCAGTGAATGGTATCGCTGGATCGTTTCAGCATCACCCACAAGCCCACAGTGAAAATGTAGATGTTTCTTTGGATTACCAAGGAGCTCCTCTTCAAGATCATTCACACCTACCATACATGAATGATGGCAATCATCCATTACAGGGAATTACCCAGAAGCCACCTGATTCCCAGTTTGACCATGTAGAGAATTTGGAGTGTGTTCCTAACCAGGAAGTGTTGCCCAGTGAAACTCATGGCAGTCCTGCTGCTGCTGCTGCTGCTGCTGCTGGTGTTGTAGCAGTAGATCAGTTTGAAACTGGGCCGAACCTGGAGACCCCAGATTCAATTCCAAGACCAATGAGATCTGCTAGTGTGTCATCCAACTATAGCAATATGAGCCATGGAAGTGGAACTGGCACTCGTCGGCACCAGGGAGTTGTCGGTACCTTTATTCAACAGGAAAGCCCACGTCTCACTGATGATGCTGGCCTGCCTGCTGCCACTGGAGGCTACTTTGAGCAGATTGACACTTCACCTGCTGGAGATATGGGTGTGCAGCAGAGCTCCTTGGAGCAGACTTGGCCTCCCACACCTAGCCCTCCCAAACCAACTGGTATTTTTCAGGCCAGTGCAAACAGCTCTTTTGAACCAGTGCGCTCACATGGTGTCGGGGTGCGTCCTGCTGAGATTGATAGGGCTAAGATGGTAGTAGAAGGGGGTGCAGATTGTACACCTGGCAACATGGAGCAGCCACCAGATAATATTGAAAATATTTATGGCCCCGGCCACCCACTGCCTGCTGGTGCTGTGGGTGGTATACCTCATCTCACTCAACCGGTGGTTCATTCTCTCTCTCGGCCTTCATCCCGCGCTTTTGGGGCTAATCGGCCCTGTGAGAGTCCTGCCACCACTCTGTGGGCTCAGAATGATCCTGCAACCTTGGGCACCAACATCCTCCTCGCCCCCGCTGCCCCAACAGTTCTCGCCCCTTTACGAGAGCCCAGTGTTGATGTCATCCAACCTCCGGAGGATGGCCCACTGGACCTGCAGCCCTCCCAGAGAATCCCGCCAACTTCTCAGCAGCATTCAGAGAATCTTGAGAACCCACCTAAGGTGAGTGAGGCAGAGCCAGCTGACTCTCAAGGCAACCTGGGCTATGCATCTCTCCTTTTGTCTGGCTCGCTCCACCAGCCTATTTTGATTGCCCCGCCAGTGTCCAATTACAGTGTGATTCCCCCCAGTACCCCTGCTGAAGCAGCCAGTCAAAGTGGCCTTAGGGAAACTACCCCACCTGTGAAAACGCTTGCACAGGGACAGGGTGCCACTACCTCCCAGCCACCTCCAGTAACCTCTAATCAAAATCCACCTTTTCCTGCTGGACCTGTGAATTTCAGTTCTCCGCCTTCTAACCAGGGTCCGCTCAATCTGGCTCGAGACAACACAGTTGCGGCAACGTCAGAAATCACACCTCCGCCGCAGTCTCAGCCAGTCCGCCCTCCTCTTTCAAGGGGCCAGTCAGTGGGTGGAGACAGCCACTCTGCTTTGCAAGTTAATCCACAAGCTTCTCTCGTGACTGCTACTGTCTCTAATCATAATCAGCCATCAAATTATGAACTGCTTGATTTTTCTATGCACCAATCACAAGCCCAAACCCAAGCATCTGGCCATCCTTCCTCTCTACATGAGTCTCCACAGTCTAGTAATGGATTTTACCTACAGGTCACCAAAGATGCTCAGCAGGGGGTTAGAATGGAGGGGAACGCCTCTGTCCAGACCCCAGCCTCTTCATCAGCCCCACAGGCACTGCCAGCGCCCTCCCAAGCAGCTGCAAACACCCAGCAGCTGCCAGCAGAACCTCCTAAGACATCAGACTCTCATGCTGCACTGCAGGGACAAAAAGATGCGCCTCCTGCTCCTTTGAGTGTAGCACAACCTTCCCAAGGCCCATATCCAGCTCCAGTACCAGGGCCTGCTGCAGGGGGTGCTCCACCTCCTGCCTCTGCATACCTTCCAGGGCCTCGAGGACCAGTACCTCCAGGTGCTCCCCAACCAGCTCCTGCAGAGCCACCTCGACCACCCTCGTCTGCTGGCAGCCATCAAGGCCACGGGCCCCCTCCTCCAGGCCCAGGGCAGATGTATGGAGGCTATTATGGTAATTATGGAGAATACCCAGATAGCAGGGCACCATATCCTCCTGGCCAGTACCAACCTCCACCTCCTGGGGATCCAAGAGCACAGCCATATTATCAAGTAAGATCAGAGTCCTTGTTTCTATGCAATATTCTAACTATTCATCTGCCACATTTTTTCTGGGCCTATATACGATCCTCAATCCTGAGGAAAATTTCTTATTGTTGCTTTTATCCTTTCGGCAGGATGGTCCATACAGAAGCAGAGATCCTTGGTATGGCAGATACGAGGGGCAGAATCCAGCTTATCGTGATCCGAATTACCAATACAGAGAGCCCCAGCCAGACCGACCCAGCTCTAGGACCAGTCAGTACTCTGATAGACCCTCATCCAGGTCAGTTAACTATTTCTCAGTCATACATGGATCATAAATGTTTTCATTTTAGTCATTCATTTGTTTATGGAGTTTGAAAGTATTGACGAAAAGTAGGATCAGACTTGGTTTGGTTTCTTTTTTAAACTATATTTAGATGCTTATTGTTGTTCTTGTTGTAAATCTTATCTTTTGTTTGCTTTTTCCCAAAGGCAAGGCTATCCTGAAGATTACCACAGAGCAAACCGAAGTGCCTATAGTGACTATTATGCAGATTATCCCAAACACTATGATTATGGAGGTATGAGTTGAAAGCTGTAAATATTTACCAGTATGAATCTTAACACATTCTCCCTACATTGTTTGGATAAATTTGTTGCAAGATAAGAAAACGTGAATCCCTCTGTTTTTATATATGAATTAACCTTTCTTCCTGTTATTTTCTGTGGGAAGGATACAACTACGGACAGTATGACCCAAGATACCGGGGATACTACGATCAAGCCTACTGGTCTAATTATGATGAGGCATACAGAGCCAGAGACAGCTACTATAATCAACATATGTATCCTACCAGGTATGCAGAGAAAACAATTCGCACAGCAAAAGTACAACATTTCAATTCACACTTGGCAAAAGGTGCAAGAAAGTACAGCTGTCAATTCATATAATGTATTTAAAACAGAAATTCAAGGTTTTGGCCATGTTCAGATGAATTAATTGATACTGTTTGATTTACGAGCGCTGTACACTCCACTCACAGGAAAGATGGCTATGAGGACCAGTGGCGGTACTGTCCTAGTTACGATGCCAGTTTCGACGAAGACTTCCGTCGTCGGGGGGAAAATTACGGCGACGACTTTGACCGGCGCAGCATCCACAGCGAGCAGTCGACTCACAGCGTGCACAGCTCCCACAGTCACCACAGCAGACGAAGCAGTTTCAGCTCCAGATCTCAGCAGGTAAATGACTCTTGCATCTCATGATATCTGGCTCGGTCACAGGACAGGGAGTCTGGACTGAGGTACTCGCAGACATATTTTTGTACTGTGGCCTGTGGTGTTTTTTCAATACTGGCTGACAACTCCACTATTCCGCTCATAATAAAAGAGATAAGTGAGTAATACAAGTTACACTGGCAAAATAAAAGACATGAAAAACATTGAGATGTGGAGCTATTAAAAAAAAAAGTCCAACTAAGAGCCTGTTTGAATAAAGTCTCCAGCTGCTTCTTAAAAGAGTTTCCACACTTAGTGCAGTGGAGTGTAAAGGCAGTGAGATCCTTTCCACAGTCTGGGTTCCACACTTAAAAGGATCTATCCCTGAGTTTTCAAAATGAATGTGGAGAGCATCAGCAGTCTTTGATCAGAAGCACTAAGGCTTTAACTGGTCTGACTTGTACTTTGGAGCTTGTCCATGCAAAGCCCTGAAAGTTGGCGCAAAGGCTTTCAAATGAATGCTAAGATTGACTGACAGCCAATTTAGAAACAATAAAGCTGGCGTGATTGTGCTTTTCTGTTGGCTGTCTGTACACTCTGAAGACAATCAGGAGCTGTTTTGTTAAGGCATAAAAACCCAAGAAATAGAGATTCAGGCTGTATACATAACTATTTAGCCACATTTTGACTTATTGTAGATATTCCTGTCAGATTATTGTAGGAGGCAAGGAAACTAAGGTTGTTGCTCCACATTTTTGGGATTTTACAGCTTAAGTGAGCTGGAGAGAAAAGAGTTTACATTTTTCATTTGTCTTCTTGTCTGGATAATTGTCATCCCTTCCTGCAGAGCCAGGTATACAGGAGCCAGCCTGACTTGGTGTCAGCCGTTTACGACACCACATCGTCCACTCTGGCTGTGGACTACTCATATGGGCAGTACCCAAACCAGACCGATGCCTCCCAGAACTACAGCCAGTACATGTATCCCTCTGAGTACCCCACCGAGAGCACCTGGATCGCTCCTGAGCAACGTAAGTGCGATGCTCCGTTACAAGACCAAAATCACCAAACCATAAATTGCCATCAGGACCTTTACCAAGTTCTCTCAAGTGCTCTTCATCACACTGTTGTTTTTCCCCCTTTAGCCCCCCCACGCCCTGTCAGCCCAGAGAAGTTCACCATGCCCCACCGCTGTGCCCGCTTTGGTCCTGGAGGGCATCTGGTTCAAGTTCTCCCTAACCTCCCCTCAGCTGGACAGCCCGCTCTGGTTGATATCCACAACTTGGAGGTATATTTTTAACAATATTTCAGTGCCTTATGTTGTTCATTGTATGAATGAGTTACTGAATTTAGAGCTGCGTAAACAGCAGGAAGGAGTTTCAGCAGACAGAGGGCTGTTAATCTTGCTGTACACAGGATTTATCCTTAACTACAAGACTCTCTTAAAGATGTTCCTAATTCCTGTAAATAAACTGGATTTTTCTGCGTTGAATAAAGTTAACAGACCAAGCTGTACCAAGATGTAAATAGGGCTTTGAAAAGACAACAAATTATTATTATTTTTTTAAATACAAGCACATAATTTACTGTAATACACTCTGAATGTAACTGAACACTATCTGAGACCATTGGTGCTTTTTTAAACGGAGTGTACTTGACCAGTCCTCTGGACTGCTGAAAATGAATAAACACAATATAAAGAACTTAAAAAGTATTATTTTATCCTGTGTTCACAGACCATGCTGCAGGATACATCAGATCAGGCAGAACTGCGATCTTTCCCTGGACCTCTTGTCAAGTAAGTTTTTAATTACCATATTTTCCGCACTATAAGGCGCATCAGATTATAAGGTGCACCTTCAATGAATAGCCTATTTTAAAACTGTTTTCATGTATAGGGTGCACCGCATTATATCATAATCATAGAATAGAAACTACTGTAGTGTCTGGGGTTGTGTTATCATCCATCTAGATGAAGCTGCACTAAAGGGAATATCAACAAAACAGATAAGTCAGTCAGTCAAACTTTATTCATAGAAACAAACCAACGTTCTGACAACTCCGTTCACTCCAAAACAAGCTAGTGCATTCACAATACCACAGGTGTCAAACTCGTGCCACGGAGGGCCGAGACCTTGCAGGTTTTCTTTCCAACCATCTCTCCAGCAGCTGATCTCACTGATGAGCTCCTTCCCTCAAATTGAAGGAGGTGTTGGTGATTAAAATCACCTGCTTTAGTGACCGGTTGGAAAGAAAACCTGCAGGGTCTCGGCCTGCTATGGCACGAGTTTGACACCCCTGACAATACGGGTACGGTACATACCGGTAGCTCTTACCAGTATTTGCTCCGCCTTCGTTGAAAACAATGTATTTCCAACTCCATTTGTCACAGTTCAAAGCTACATGAACAGCTGTTTGATTTTTTTCTCCGAGGTAACGTCAGTGACGTAGTATTATCTTTTACCAACAGCAAGGTACAACAGGTAGTGCAACTTTTTATCACATAGTTAGTGCATCACAAACGTGGAGGGAACTTTTCCCTGATTCA
>OOFC01018701.1:0-14105 GCA_900323345.1 Pseudochromis fuscus
TTATCATCCATCTAGATGAAGCTGCACTAAAGTGAATGTCAACAAAACAGTCAGATAAGTCAGTCAGTCAAACTTTATTCATAGAAAACAAACCAACGTTCTGACAACTCCGTTCACTCCACAAAAAGCTAGTACATTCACAATACGCTACCGTATGTACCAGTAGCTCTTACCGGTATTTGCGCCACCTTCATTGAAAACAATGT
Source organism: Pseudochromis fuscus (assembly GCA_900323345.1). Taxonomy (NCBI): domain Eukaryota; kingdom Metazoa; phylum Chordata; class Actinopteri; family Pseudochromidae; genus Pseudochromis; species Pseudochromis fuscus. The sequence continues at coordinate 207 of OOFC01018701.1, forward strand.
ATTTCCAACTCCATTTGTCACAGTTCAAAGCTACATGAACAGCTGTTTGATTTTTTTCTCCGAGGTAACGTCAGTGACGTAGTTTTATCTTTTACCAACAGCAAGGTACAACAGGTAGTGCAACTTTTTATCACCTAGTTAGTGCATCACAAACGTGGAGGGAACTTTTCCCTGATTCAGTAAAAGAAACAGTCTGATACCGCTACGGTAAATCAAACGTTAGTGCAATCACAATATACACCCCCTGACTACGGCAGCCATAATTAACCAATATTGATCCATATATAAGGAGCATCGGATTATAAGGTGCACTGTCAGTTTTTGAGAAAATTAAAGGCTTTTAGGTGGAGCTTATAGTGCAGAAAATACGGTACATAAAATCTTCTGTTTTATGTATTAAAACTCTACCACATACAGTGACGGTAACCACAGGAGGTACAGACTATAGGGTCCATGTCTGTGTTAAATTTGATCATGTCCAAGCAGCTGAGAGTTTAAAGTGAAGATATTGACAGAGGCATTCAGAGCTAATGAGACAGGAGAGAGGATCTGTTAAAGGGAGAGCGGGAGCTAAACAACGGTCTGAGAGGGATGCTGTTTTCTGAAAGGCCGTTTACCCAGTGGGAGATGGGAAGCAGGGGGGCGGAGGTGGGGTGGAGAGGGGTGACCATATGGCCACGAAGCTGTGTGCTTGTACTGGGATTTAACAGCACCAGAGCGAGGTGTGTGTGGTGGTACGAGGTGGTGATGGCTGAAGCTATTCTGCTCACATCCTCATGCGGTGTCAGGGAAAGCTGCCCTCTCAGGGAGGGAGGGGGAGATGGTGAAAAAAGAAAGGGGGTGGGCATTAAAATCGAAGGTGGTGTAATGGGAAGAGCGAAGCGAGAGCGGTGGAGTACAAGTTGGACGAGATGGAGAAGCAGGGAGACAGAAAAAAAAACACGAGAACAGATAAAGAGTTGGGGTTTTTGATAGGAGGTCTAATCTAAATTCAAACTTCAGGGTATGAACCCCACCCCCGCTGCTCCAACCACTCCAAACGGTGAAATGCACAGGCGGGTATTTGCAGCAGCTCCAAATATGTCTCGATTCCTTATCAAAGACATCCCCACCACCACCACCACCACCAACCAACCAACCAACACCACCGCTCACAACACAGTCAGCAAACGCTTCAAGCACATGGAAAAAAATCCTCTTTAGCAGTTTCAGCGATTCCAGAGAGTAAACAGCCTGATTAGAGAGAAACCTTGATCATGGTGGTAAAATAATCCTGAACACTTTACTGGATGAAATAAATATTAAACAAAAACTCTTGAGTTAAAAGCTGTTGCTCATCGTATTTGTTTGGATTATAAACTGTATTTAAAAGATGCTCAAAGCCACCAGGTCAGGAAGGAAAGGATGAGTCGAATACAGACATTACATGTGATAGGAATGTGATGCATACACCATAGACTGTCTATAAAAGATAGTCTAAACCCTTCACCACCTGAGCCTCCATATTTCCACCTGGATTTTTTATGCTAATTTTGATTTCCAATTCAAATTTAACATGAAAAATCTAACGTTTATGTGCAGTTGCAGTGTTTTTGTTCACTAAAACTCTAAAATCAAAATCCATTTTTGTGTTTTTCTGCTATTTTTGCTTTAGCGTCACTGCTATCAGTATCACTGTTACAACATGTATTATATAGTAAATCCAAGAGATGCTAGTGAAATTAGCATAATGGAGCTACATTTATATAGCGCATGACCTTAGCTAGGTCCCAAGCGCTTTTCACCCATTCACACACACTCACTCACACACCAGTGGCTACAGAGCTGCCAAGCAAGGCGCTAGCCACTATTGGGAGCAACTCAGGGTTCAGTGCAAAGGACACGTCGACATGTGGAGATGAGGAGCCGGGGATCGAACCTACAACCTTACGATTCTCAAGCAACCCACTCCACCACCTGAGCCACAGCCATTTGATGTAATGACATCAAATTCACTGTAAAGTGCAAATTCTCAGCTCTCAGGAAGGGTTGGCATTTCTCTGATTGCACAAACCGTGACATAATTACAGTAATCCAAAGACGCATGTGCAGACAAAGCGCAGGACCTACACTCAGAATTAAAGGGTCAAAGGTGAAGCCAGTGCTGAAGTGTAAAAAGTGCAATACCACTGATGGCCACTACATGCCGACTTAAAAAAACTCTGGCTCCAAATTCCTTCAATTCAAAAATCCTCATTTTCAATCCTAAACTATTCAGTTGGTACATTTTTTCCACAAGTCATTCTGATGTCATTAGATAAAGTCAACTCTTCTTCTCTGGTCGTCCATCTGAAAATCATTGATCATTAAGGAGATATCAGGCTGAGAGGAGGGGAGGAGTTAGGGGCATGATTAGGTTGATTGACAGATCTGGTCTCCAATGATTTACAGGTGGTTTGGAGGCTCATTCACCAGTGAACTCCAGTCTCATCCACATTAGACAGTCCTCCTCGGGTTCAAGAGTCAAACCCGCCTCCTCACTCCTCCCTTCATATCCAAATATGGTCACTTCTGGCTTCAAAAGATGATCAAACTTCTGGTATCAAAATGAGTCCACAAACCAGCCAGTGACATCACAGTGACTTTGTCCATCTCTGAGATACAGTCTCTGGTTTGGATCATTTGTTTTCTGTTTCAACATCTTTGCAGCACTGAGTGAAGTAAAAGTTCAAAAGGCACGTGGAGAACATAAAAAGTCATTCACAGACATAAACCCTCCCATGTCTCCGGGGAATGCTTCTGGCCTCGTTTTAAGGTGTCCGTTGTTCAGACTTGCCAATTTTCTACATGAATGGGAATAGGAAACAGAGTGATCAATCAAAGTCGGTCGGTTTCCTAACAAGGCACCCAACACGGGACCGCACATATTAACCGAGACAGCCGGCAAATGGTAATTTGTGGCGGCTTGAGAAGTTCTTCGCGTTTAAAATTTCATGTCGGATGATTATGTATGGGACGCCAAGTGTAGAGGACGAGCGGGGAAGGGGGGCGGGGGCGCGAATCGGTTTGCTTCAAGGTGAGTCGAGATCACAGGACACTCCACCGGCAGCTGCTGTAAAATACATACGAAGGCTCGGTTTGATTAGATTCGACGAGACTGACCCCACTTGGCTGTGATTAGAAATTCTGCACATTGAACAAGTCACACGCCCTGCAGAGTTTCTGTGAATGTGATCACACAGATGAATCCAAAGCGAGGCGGAGCAGATGGATCGTGTTGTTGCCAAAACTGGGAGCTTGAAAAAGCGTTTCAACAGGTTGCTAAGCTGGTTAAATAAAAGGTGTCGAGGCATAATGCATGGCTGTACGTGGAGGTAAACTAAATAAAGCTGCAACCACTAACTCTGGAGCTAAAGCTTTGTTGTGTTCATTTGAGCTGAACCTACAGAGCAGAACAAGCAGCTACTTACCACGAATCTGCTGAGGTGTACAGGTGGAGTTACAGATGTCTGCTTTGAGGGGACTAACTAATACAACCCATCTGTTCGCAGACATTTCTAACAATCGATGTTTTTAGGAAGAACACTGTCTTTGATTAAAAGACATCAATAACAATGATAACATCTCCCTTTTTGTTTTGTTGGTAGATACAACAGCGTTTCTTCACAGAAGACATATTGACTTGTCATAGAGGGAAAAAGTACAAGTGTTGCTAATAACATTAACTTTAATGGCGTCTCTGTTCTGTCAATGTCCCCAATAAGAACAACAGTGAGCTGGCATGAACAATACCAGGACCCTGACACTGAAGCAACTAAATGGAGCTTAGACACCATTCATTGGATTAATTACACCTGCGCTTTTCCTGCTGTCACATGACGAAATGTTTTTCTTTTTACACGTTCCTACAGTTTTCACTGATGCAGCTTTTTGTTTTATCCTAAGCATCATGAAATAAAACTAACACAAGTTCAGTAACTGTGTCCTTGTGTTAATTGCTTAGTAACTAGGGATGAGTGAGTACAGCACAATCTGTATCTGTACTCAGAGGGGGTGGGGCCTAAACCGGATGTGGGCGTGGTTTAACCTGGGATTTAAATCAGTACATTATTTTAAGTGAAAACTATTAGAAAAGCCTCAAAATTGAGATTCAAACCAATGTTTTTTTAATCAGAATAGTAAAGGATCTGCACTGTCTGCACTGTCCCCGAGGACAGCTGTGTGGAGGACAAAAAAAAAAAAGACCAGGGTGTAGGAAGTGACTGACGGGAGATGAGCTGTTTACAGCTCTGTCTTGTCAAATGCACTGTGTACTTAAAAATTACATTCACTAAGAAATTGTAAACACCATACAAACTGATAGAGAGGTGACCTCAAGAAAACCTCCAAACCCTGACCGGAGTGGAGGCACGAGGCAGTGACCCACACGACACAAGTCGTTTTCAGCTCTGTCTCTTGTCACATGCATCGCGTACGTTACGAAATAAGTTCACTGTCCCCCTTTTCAAGAACGGGTGCTAGGTCCGGGCTGGTGCTAGTCCTGGTGGTTAGTTGGTTCAGATCCTGTTTCTCCTATGAACCGGTTTGTTTTTCCACTGGCAAGGAGCCAAGTTGGAGCCACGTCAACGTACAAGGTCAGTACATCACTGCATAGGTAGCCGGTTCCCAACAACCGGCCGCTAGCAAGGTAGCTACTGTTAAACTACTGTTACCCTGTTACTATCAGCCCATGAAAAAAAAAAAGATTTAGCAGATATTCCAGTTACAACATGATTGAGTTTACAAAGCAGTGTTGCATTGCTACGTGTGGTATTTATTCAGTTTTGGGAAATCACGATGTCCTTAGTGGTCCCATATGACAGAGCAGCAGCCTCACTGTAATAATGTTTAAATGGAGAAGCTGATCGTGTGCATACAAGTGCTGTTCCTGGTTTTACAGCCTACACTGAGATCCAGAGACAAAACCGTATTTTCATTACTTTACTCTTCTACTATTGGTAGCTGTGTTTCTACCGTCGCTCCTCCACCTCCTGGTGTAGTCGCTGCTCAGTTGGTGCTGAACTAGCACTGGAACCCGTTTGGTGGAAATAAGGTATCTCCTCGCTGCAGCATGTACGGAGGAGGCTGCGCTGTGTGTGACTGGCCAATCACAAAGCATGAAGAGTGAAGACAGCAGTTAGTTACCCAGAGAGGATTTTCATTTAACACGGATACAGATAATAATAAAAAATATGCCCTGCTCAACCTCGGCAAAAATGCATTATCTGTAATGAGTACTCGTTTGAACCGAGTATCCGGCTCTTCCCTATTAGTTACCTCCTGTTAAAGGCTAATTCAGTTGGTGCACAAAACAAAAAAATTATCTTGTTCTTCAAGTGAAAATTAGCTTTGATGAGTTATCCAGAACTTCTGAATGGTTACATTTGTCCAATAAAATGTGATCTGCAGTGATGAGTTGCAGCATGATCACTTCACAATGTGTGTGTCTGGATTGCTGCTAAAAATCCTCACAAACCCTCACCTACGAGGGATTGGATTAAATCTCTCCAGCACCTTGACCCCGTCGACGTAATCGGAGCTGACACCAGAAAGAAAACTGCTAATCATGATGCAGCCGCTCCAACAAACTACTGGTTATCCAACAAGGAAGGAAAAAGACATTTGTCATTTCAGGTGGACTTTAATTATTAACTTTGAATCTGTGAACACTACAAAAATAAATTGCCTCCACTGAGCAGGATTGGAGGTAGACATCTCTGACACATACATATACATAGTGTGTGAACCAACCCTTTAAGTCAACATGACAAAATGAAAACCACTGTCACACATGCACTGTCTCAACAGGACAATTCTGCTGCATTATTTAACCAAAAATGAAGACTCCTTATGGCCTGAATAGGAAAACATGTCCTCTTATCCTTCAAACAAAGAACCCGCTGCATCAACCTGTAGAGCAAATTCAATGGCTGCTTACGTGCAGAATGAGATTAAGGAAGCAGCCATTCACACAGCACCGCCGCTCTCCGGTAATGCAGCCGTCTCATCTCGGTGTTGACTTAATTCAACATGCGCGTCAGCTCCTCGCAAAGGAAAGGCACGCGCTGTGCAATGAACCAAACAAACACCAAAGCCATTTGCCATCCTGAGACGAATAGCAATTACGATTTCTGTTATGTCTCATTGGTTAACCCATTTGTTCTTCAGCACAGCCGCGGATATGGAAAACAGCTTAATCTCCATGTGTAAGAGATGAAGAAATATATGTTGATGGAGGAAAAGATCTTAATCCCCATTTCACTCGCATCCGGGCACGATCGGCTTTCATATGTTGTTCATACTTCATGCACTGTCTTGTTATGTTCAATAGATGCGGCGCTCTTTCTACATCCAGATCTGAGATACGTGCAAAATCAAGCCCATACTCTAACGGAGGACTGTTTGGTATTACTTCCAAACAGTCCATTTGTTAAAGGACATATCATATTTTCCTGAGGGCTACTTTGCCAATTTGCCTGTCCAGCTCTCATCGAGTCAAACTACAAGTGCCCTGTAGTCCCACTTAAGGGGAAAAGAGTTTAATGGCTAAGAGAAAACAGTTAAAGTGACCCTGCTACTCAAGTCACCTTGAATACTTAAACATGGTGTTCGGTGGGGATTGCTCGGCTCTCCCAGAGGGCAATTTAGCATGCCTGCCAAGCAGCACAGGTACCTCAGCACTGCCTGAATAACTAGTTGTTCTTCATGTTGCACAGTGCACACAGTTTCAGAAAGAAGCTCAAAGACAGGGGCAGGTTTGCCAATAAACTAGTGACTAAAGAGATGTGGATTATATCGGGAACAAACACTCCAGGCTTTGTTTTCCAAAAGTTTTGCTCAGTGTGATCAGTTTGTCAGCTGCCCGATTCTTTTCCAACACTGAAGTTAAAGTAAAAAAGCAGAGCGATTAGGGTCACGACAGTGGCCAAACAGAGTTAGTCCTTCTCAGTGGAAGCCAAAGGCAATCCAAGAGCAGCAAACACCCTGCCCGTCAATCTTACACCATTCAAGCTCGATTTGTTTGACTCATTCAGATTTCTTCCAAGTGAGCCGAGGTACTGTATTTCCTCAACTAGAAAGTCATTTAAAGCTAGTTCTCTACCATTAGCCATGGTCAGCATGAACTAATAATGGACAGACCCCAAAACAGGCTGGGGAAAAACAGGAGTGAATACATTTAATCATGTCGTCCCTGCAACTATATTACAATAAAAGTCTGATTAATGAAGGGTCTCTGTCCACTGAAACAACAGTGATGGGTTTTGATCTGCTCCATTCCCATTTTTGTTTGAAGTATCAAAACAAAACTTTGATTTAAAATTTGATGAATTCAAGTCCACCTGGAATGATATTGCATCTGACTTTTGTATCGTGATGTATTTCCCCCAAAATTTGTATTCGTATTGTTCAGCAAGTGAACAATATGACCATGGATGTGATTTCAAAAGATTAAAATGTCTATTTGAGGTGGACCATGAGCTTAGAAATGAAGGCCTGCCTCTAAGCCCCAGTACCTTTACAGGATTTACATTATGACATAGCAGGAGCTGAAGTACCCCTGAGATACAGCAGTGTAATGGGAGGCGTGATGGTGGTGACCTGTTATTTCTGGAGACAGGAAGTTGGTCCAGTTGTGGTAGCAGATCAATGAGTTTCAAAGTACAACAACAGTGAGCAGCAGTTTGTAATCCTCAGACAGGACTTTTCAACTGAACAAAGGTATCACAGCTGTAATAATTTTATATTGGGTGACAGCACTAGAAATACAACAACACCAGGTGATCTGGCAGGAAAGAATTTGATTGGTCAATACAACATGATGAGTCAGGTTTAGCTTTCTTTCCATATGACCGTGGAGAGTCCCCTGCGTTGGCATCATAGACTGGACATAAATAATGGACAAAGTTAAAATGAAGTCACCTGGTTTGTAGACTCGCATTTTGAAGCCAGGAGTTTGATATTTAAATGTGGCCATGTTGGTTCTTTGGAGCCAGAAGTGACCATATTTGGATATGAAGGTAGGAGTGAGGAGGCGGGACTGACCCTTGAACCTGAGGACACTGTCCAATGTGTGTGAGACTGGAGTAGGGATGCAAATTATCGAGTAATTCATTAATCGGTAGTTGTTTCATCGATTATCGATTAATTGATAAGCGTCAATTTTTCTGAGAAGCTGAATTTCCCTCTTGTGCATTTGGCGTCTTTGTCGTCATTAACCAACTTAAAGTGGTTCCATACCGAACTCCGTCTTGTCCTCTTCATCCTGCTAGCTTTCCGCTTCTCGTTTGTCTTGTTGATGTCGTCAGAGACTCGTTTCTCTTGTGTTCTCGTTTGTGCGTCAAAGACGTCTGAAGTCAAGCGCACCCTCATGTGGACTTGCGGGGAATTACGGATTCAAAATGCAATTAATTGCAATTAATTTATTTTAATCGAGTAATTTCTTATCGACAATTAATCGATAATTGATTAATTGTTTGTATCCCTAGACTGGAGTTAACTGGTGAATGATCCTCCAAACCACTTGTAAGTCAATAGAGACCAGAGCTGTCAATCAAACTAACCACACCCTTAAATCTTCCACTTCTCTCAACCTAATATCTCCTTGATGATGAAATGATTTTCAGATGGATCACCTGTCACTCAGCCTAACCCCGCCCCTAACTCCTCCCACCACTGCAAAGAAGAGTTGACTTTAGCTAACAACATCCTAATGACTTGAAAAATGTACTGACTGAGTTTTTCATGACTATTTTGGAATTGAGTTTTTTTGGAGCTAGCACCTGGTGGCCATTGATGGCATTGCATTGGTGCACCCCTGATTCAATCACACTCCCACAGAAGTAAATATCTGTGATCTAACTCAGTGGGAAAAAGTTAAATCTCTTCCAAAACCTGTTTTTGGGATGCTTCTTGGTATACCTGTGTATGCTGTACATTGATTATTACAGCAGGTAAACATAGTAACAGTTGATTGCTCAAGCGGAGAGAGGCCAGCGTGAGGCTGATACACTGTAACCCTGAGAAACATGTGCGGTGCAAAGGTGTTAAGGCTGGAAATAAACACTGCTGTGACTTCTCATCTTGTGTGTGATGAAGAGTATTTCTACAGACATGATAAAAAAATTAAAATCAAAAAATCCCCACTGCATTGGAGGGTTCTGACAAAGCAGTGTGAAAAACAGTGTGGGTTACATCGTCAACAAGCAAAGTCATAAATAAGAAAGATGAAAGGCGGCTTTGTTTGAATGTTATTCTGGTATCTTACAAAGCAGGTGTTGATTCACACTTCTTATTGGTTGATGGAGATGTTGGCAAGCAGCACATCCACTTGATCTGAGTCACAATTATCCCACATTACTATGCTGCTCTAATTAATTATAGCAAAGTGAACATACAATGAGGCTGACTGCTCATTTACACCATCAGGTTGTGATGCATTTCTAGCCTTTAATATAAAAGATGGATGTAGCAACCAGGTCTCAAAAGGAAGTGCGGATATGAAAAAAAAAAAGCAATACCACTAATGACCACTAGGTGCTGGCTCCAACTGCCTTCAATTAAAATACTGAAATACTGAATACTGAAATACTCAGTCAATCTTTTTTTTTTGTCATTCTGATGTCATTTGTTAAACTCTTCTTCACAGTGATCTGGTGGGAGGAGTTAGGGGCGGGGTTAGTCTGAGTGACAGGTGGTCCATCTGAAAACCATTTAATCATTCAGGAGATACTAGGCTTTAAAAAGATTTAGGGGGTTGATTAGTTTGATTGACAGCTCTGGTCTCCAATGACTCAAGGTGGTTTGGAGGCTCATTCACAGTGACCTCGAACTCAAGTGTTAGACCCGCCTCCTCACTACTACCATCATACCAAATATGGTCTTTCTAGCGCCAAAAACCAACATGGCAACATTCAAGTACCAAACTCCTGGCTTCAAAATGCCAGTCCACAAACCAACATGTGATGTCACAGTGACCACATCTTCTCTTAGATGTGGCCACATGGCATCCAAAAATGTGATTATTTGCATTATTTGTTTTCTGTAAATGTTGCAATAACTTGTTGTTATAATAGGTGTGGTAAATGTGCATTGTAGGAAGGCTGAATGAAAATATACAAACTTAAAAGACTCCATGCACTGTCAGTTATGACCAAACTCTGCATTGCTCAGCAGGTTCTGTGTTTAGCTTTGACCAGACAAACCTACTGCAACTACCGCTGTATATTATTGACTTTGCATAAGCAATGTATTCTCCCAACGATGCTCAATCTGTTCAATAAAACCACTGAGTGAATGTTTTCTAACTCGTGAAGATGATAAAAAGTAAGCATGAGACAGATGAGGCTGAGAGACGAAGGGGGCAGCAGTGAAACCACAGCAATTGGAGGTAATGGTAACAGCTGGAGCAGTGGAGCAAAAGAGGCTGTTTGTCTGACTTCCAACAGAGCAGAAAGACACCCCCCAGTAATATCCACTGCACCTTCTCTGCTGAGGAGAGTCTGCTGCAATTCGACAGGAATACAACTTTTACAAAAATGGCTGTGAAACATGGATAAACGCAGCTTCACGAAATCAGTGAAAATCACACAATAATAACAAAGCAGATGATCAATGCAATAAAGTCTCTGAAAGTCCAGTCTTTTTATTCCTTTTGGTTCTCATCACTCTTTGCATTGTTCATGTACTTAATGGTTTGAACCGAAGCAATTATCAAAGTTATGTTTGGTTATTTTTATATTAAAGTTCAATCACTTTACTTCTTGGTGAAAAACAAACATCAGTCCTGTCAATCAATCTGCTCAGTTCAGATAACCATCACAACACTACAGTGCAGCAGCAGCTGTATTAGTGATCAGTAGTTTGTCGGACCTTATCTAGTAACGCTAGAAAAGTTAGCTAGCTAGCTATGGCGGGTTGTGTTTCAATGGTCCGATCCAGTTGCTCTAAATGTTTTGTCCAACCTACAAATTCTGTTTTTGGCAGAAATACGACACAATATCTGGATAGAAAATATATTCATATCACATCTACATAGCTCTTCAATATCATATCAATATATATGTGTATAGAAAATATATTTATGTACAATTATTTATTTATATTCTCTGTACGTAATGCTTTTTGCACTTGCTCCTTTACACTTCTGGTTCGGTACCAAACTGCATTTCGTTGCCCTGTACTTGTACATGTGTAATGACAATGAATTTGAATGTAATCTAATCTAATCAATAGGGGAAATGCCCCTTTAGGTCACCTTCAGTATATCTGTTCACATGATACTGCGAGTAGAAAGTCCACTACTTTGGTTCTCATATATTCTCAACAATATTTCAACAACTATTAGTTGGAAATGTTGTGATTGGTGGTTCCCAGATGATGTATCCTGATGATAAGCATTCATCTTACTGTTCCACCAATGAAATATCTTCAAACATTTTGTCCCACCTACATATCCTGTTTTTGTTGGAAATACATCAGGATACAGAAGTTTGATCCTCTGCAAATACCATTACAGGTTTTTTAATCAAAGTCTCCTTTTGAGGCTTCAAATGAGAATGGGATCAAAGCATTGAAATGATTGCATTTCAACACTCATTTAACCATTTTAAGTGAAAACCCATCACTAGCATTTCAGTGGACAGGAACCCTTCATTTATTATCAGCCTTTTATTGTAGCATATTTGCAGGGACATCACAGTTACTGCCAGTGAGTTCTGTAACAAAGTGTAAAGTGTTGAATGGGATGTTAATTAAGTTGCAAATGGTTGAATTAGAAGCTTGTTGTTTACCAGTCGCTCTACATCCCTACCCTCACCTGTGGTCATTAGCTTTGGGTAGAATAAAACCACAGATACAAGCAGCCAGTCACCTTCCTCCAAATGTTTTGTCCTGTCTATATATCCTGTGTTAGCATCAGGATACTAAAACGTTAGATAATCTCCAAATACCCTTTCAGTGAGATGATAAAATCGTCTGCATAGAAATTCAGTTGAAAACGCTGATTTAACGTCCAGGTCTCCTTTCACTGGATTTAGCTGTTTGTTGGCTGCTCCCCCACCAACTGCTGAGCTTTCATACAAGACATACAACATACCTGATCTACAGTACATGCATTACCTATTCATGTGCAGTGGGAAATGAGCATCTGACCCCGGAGAGGAGAAGAACTGGACGCTCTCCTAACCTTGTACAGAAGCCTCCTTCCCTCTGCTGAGCTACAGAGTCTCCCCCACTGTGTTAGACCACTACTGTAAAAAGCAGAGATACAGGAAAAACACTGCGATTTGTATAATCCGTGACTCTGGAGGCTGCTGAGCCCCCCCTGACACGACCATCCACCGGAAGGCTGGCCGTCCTGTATGGATCGAATAACAATGTAAGCTGCTGAGTGTGGAGGGATACACACTCAGAAATAAAGGCCACACATTCCCAATGCCAATAAAAAAACTGAAAAGAAGGACAGAAATGCAAGCTTTAACACTTATTGATTGGATGATATGAAAAAAGGGGGTAATGTATTGAATTCACAGCCAAAGATTGATCCTTTACTTTTTGATGATAAACACTTGGACATACACTGAGGAGCTCCTCGGAGAAAAGCTGGTTCAAGGAAGACTCCAGTTACTCTGTAGCACTTTCACACATTATGAAATCATTTGAAACCAGAGTTGTTTGAGTCCTCTTCTTTATGCACACACACAAACCGACTGAAAATACATACCTAATGTAAAATAACAACAATAATAATAAACATCTCATGTCAATCCAAACTCTATTGTAACCATAGAAATCTGAAGTCTGTATGAGGTGGTTATTTTTTGTATCTCTGTGTAAAACCATAAACAGGAACTTACAAGGACTTGGATTAATCATCATTAATTTTAAATGCAACTAATCAACAAATATTTTCATAATATATTCACAATTTATTTTTTTATGTAAATATGACAAACAAACATTTCCTTGCTTTAGGTCCTCGAAAGAGATTCTTGAACTGATACAAACAAAACAATCAGTAGATGTAATGTTTTACCATAGGAGAGGATGGATGATACATTTCATACATTTTTAGAAATTTTAGCCAGATTATTTCATCAAACAACTGACGTATTAATCCCTGAAGAAAGAGAAAAGATTCACACATATACAGATTCCTTCATGCAGGTACTGATCTTCAGAATCTAAAAAATTATACCTTTAATACAGATGTAAATTTGGGCAAACTGCGTACTTATACAAACTCAGTACTCTGTAAATATCCTTCATCCTTTTTGCCTCCAGTTTATAATTCAGGATGGTGAGTGGACTGTGTTTTATAGTACAACATGTGTTTGCTTCTCATTCACCCATTCACACACACACACACACACACACACACTCATACACCAGACTTAAACACAGCTACCACTCGCTAACATCGGGAGGATTCAGTGTCCTGCTCAAGGACATGTGGACACGAGGTCCCAGGGATCAAACCACCAACCTTACAATTTAAAGACCATTATCATATTTACCATTATGGTGGATAGCTGGTGATGTCATGGTTTCCCTTTAGATGACATTATGCAACAGTTCACAGGCTGAGTAACAGCACCCATTGCAGTTGGTGGAGTCTCTGTGTAAGTGCTTTGATTTAAGAGGAGGCAGGAAGTCTCTCCTCCAGACTGCAGCTCCCATCCACTCACTGCTGGCTTACTGGTTGCACTGAGTTGTTTTCCTGCTGCATAAACACAAGTTGTGTGACTTTCATATCGGTGCATGAATACAGCGTGCTCTCCATGTCTTTTGAGGACGCGAGCGGTTTGTGTAAAAAGCGCCAAACTTGTTTCCCTGTGTAATCAGGCTGCTAAATTAACACTAAACGCCCTGAGAGGTGAGAAC
>OOFC01018705.1:0-11714 GCA_900323345.1 Pseudochromis fuscus
AGCGAAGCTGAACTCGACTCACACACATTGGACAGTATCCTCAGGTTCAAGGGTCAGATCCGCCTCCTCACTCCTCCCTTCATATCCAAATATGGTCATTTCTGGGTCCAAAAAACCAACATGGTGGCATTCAAATACCAAACTCCTGACTTCAAAGTGACAGGTGACATCACATAAAAAGGAGCTACATCTATACATACAATGCATCTCTTATCATTGCTTCAGATTGATGGTTCTCAAAAATAGTCCCAATTAACTCACAAATAATTATTATTTCTTCACTCTTCAACCTCACCACTCACACATGCAGCTCCTAATCTTATACTTAGTGTGTTTCTTCTCCATCTTCCTGCGTGTCGTTTCTTCCTCTGAACATCACTTTACAATAAACCTGCTGCTCACCAGAGCTTCGAGCAGTAAATCAGATATCTAAGTGTTTCATGTGTGCACTCTTTTTAACCTTCTATGATGTCATCCAAGTGTCACTCCTTATTCCTAGTTGTGGGGTGTTATTACTGAACATGTGTTGTCGATTAGGTGGTGATCGAAGGTAAACCCGGGCTGAACGCTGGGAGCAGTGTGGCCATCTTTGAGATCCACATCAGCCCCGGATTCTGCCTGGGTCGGTGACTTCACACAGTCACTCACACACGATAAGGATAACATCATCCACATACGTATGGATATAAAGACCATCTGTTCACTGATCTCACACATACATATGAACACATTTGATACATTGTAACAATTGCAGTGGTAGGTCAGTGGCTGATTGTCTCTTGTCTGTTTGTAGAGTGTGATTTTGAGGAGTCTCACCTGTGTGGATACAGCAACCAGTGGAACGCTAACGTGAACTGGTTTGTGGGAGGAGGCGGAGTCCAGGTCCTTCACAACAACATGCCGAATGACCACACGTACAACAACAGGACAGGTGACTGTGTTCATAAAGACTTGTTTGTTGTAGATTTATATTCAGCTCTGTTATATGCTCCCCTCCTTTGATGAAGACCAAAACAAATAATGTTTTCATATCTATCTATAACCTATATCCAGGTTTCTGATTGTCAGACTGTGATCAACAAACTAAAAGATTATGGCAAATTTTATAATTGTAAACATGTGATTAGGTGATTAGATCTCTAAAACAGTCATTTGCATTAATAATAATAAGCTTGATTTGTATAGCACTTTTAATAAATACAATGTAGCACAAATTGCTTTACAATGATACAATTAAAATAATAGTAAAATTAAAGTATAATACATACAGATGAAATACACTAAAAATACAATTAAAATACCTTCAGCAAAGAATCCATCATCTGTCATTTTCTGTACAGGCTCAAACCTCCAATCCCCACATTTCTTTTTCATTTCATCATATTCAAGTCCCTCTGGACGTCTTGCTCTGCTCTGTCTCGTCCCCTTTGTCACAGACCATCCTTACTACAGCAGTTTTCCCTAAGATGTGATTGTCACTGCAGATTCAAATCATTTTCACCACAATCTAGATAAAAGAAAATGGTTGTCTTAGACTTGAACTCTTAGAGGACCTACTTATATTTTTTCCAGTAGGTTATCATGCTTAATATCCTCTAACAGTCTTAGGTTCTGATGACAAAGAAACAGCAGACCTTTTGAACCAGTTTCAGTTTTCATGTGAGTCAAGTCCGTCACTGTATCCCCCCTAGGTCACTTCATGTACGTGGACTCCAACTACGCCAAGACTTTCAAAGAAGTGGCCAAACTTGTGTCTCCCATGACGATGGTGCCGATGTCCGGCTGCCTGAGCTTCCAGTACCAGCGCAGCGAGGAGGGGGGGAACCTATTCTCTGTTTACACCCGGGACCGTCTGGGCCAGTACCAGGAGCTGTGGAAGGCGGGGTCAGAAAACCAGAGCAACTGGAGCGACGCTCTGGGAGAATGGATGCCTGTGCAGGTGGACCTGAAGGCACCGTATTCAGTACAGGTCAGAACAAAACCTGGTAAAGATGTATGCAATTATTTTTCCACAAACACTTTTTAAAGGAAGTAATATTCACTTCATGAGCAGTGAAATCATGCACTGTATATAGAAATGGATGAAGCAACCAGAGCTAAAAAGTGATGCCAATGCAGCAGTGTAGAAAAGTCCTGATGGCCACTAGATGCTGGCTCCAAAAAACTCTGGTTCTGATTGACTACAATTCAAAAATCATCCTTTTAAGTCATGAAATACTACATTTTTTTCTGATGTCAGCTCTTGTTCTCAGTGACTTGGTGGTCCATCTGAAAATCATCTCATCATTAAGTTGATATTAGGGTTCAAAAAGAGGAAGATTTAGGGGCGTGGTTACTTTGATTGACAGGTCTAGTCTCGTTGGAAACCAGAACTCGAGTCTCAGACACATTGGGTAGGATCATTGTGTGCAAAAGTTAGATCATAACTCCTCCTTTCATGTCCAAATATGGTCATTTCTGGCTCCAAACAACCAATATGCTGACATTCAATTGGAAACACTCAGTTTGATGTACTCTGGAGTTCGGCTGTAACAGCATCAGTCTGGTGTGACCAGTAGCACTAGTATTAATCATATTTACTGCTGGCTTGTTCACAGGCTGCAGAGGTGTGTCTACTACTGGGCCCACCTCATGCATGTAAACAGAGTCAACAAACAATTAGAAACACTTTCATCAGCTTCAACTTTGACCTCAATAATAGATACAGAATTTAGCTGACTCATGTCTGGAAATATTACAAAAAACTGAACGGCATAAATGTTGTAAAGTATTAGACCAGTGAAAGGAGAAAGAATGAATATTATTTATTTTTTATGTTTTAATCAATAGGCTGTTGGCATTCAAACCACTTTGATTTAATATAGTTATTTGTGACTGAAAATGTATTAATTCCTGAAGATTTTTTTTAATTTGGGTGAACTGTTTATTAATTCAATTCATCTTTTTAAGTCAAACAGACTTGAGTTGGAGAAAACTATTGTGTTGAAGTTCTTAAGTGTCTGAAAATAAAATGACCTATACTGAACTTACAATAATATATATTTACATTGAGCACAGCAGAAAAGATGAGATGATCTGAGTAACTTCCTGTATGATGTTTATGGTGAATCTGTGTGCACATACTGACGTGCAGCTTTGTTTATGAGTGTGTGTGTGCCTCCTCAGGTGGTCTTTGAAGTGGCGTTTAACAGTCCGAGAGGTGGACGTGTTGCACTTGATGACATTTCCTTTTCCCCAGAGTTCTGCAGCACAGACACTGGTGAGCTGCTGCCAGCCACTCACTGCTAATCCCAGACAAGAATATTAATGTCCACATTAGATCAGTTATCTGTGCTAACATGCTTTATGTATTAATATTAAAAAAGAGCCTAACAGTGAAAACATCATGATATCCAGCCTGGGAGGTTGGCATGTCGTGAGGGATGAGAAATTTTAAATTAGTCCTTGAGAGGGCGCTCTACCAAAAAGTGAATGTAGGAATAATATTCTGGCTAAAGTACAAAAAGTAGCTACAACAGTGTTTATCCACAATATCAACATGCTGATACCATCCATTTGTTCCACAGAGCCGACCTTTGACTCCTCCATTGCCAACTGCGATTTTGAGTCTGGATATTGCCAATACAACCAAGACCAGGCGACGGTGTCTTCATGGAGGAGAGTGTCAGTGAAGCCCAACATATTTAGGAATGGAGACCACACCACAGGAGCAGGTAGGAACACAGCAACTGGATTATAACACATCTAATACTTGAAACCTGCATTAAAGGGAAAGTCCACTTATATTACACCTTGAAGTCTTAAAGTCACCTTAAAGGGATGTGAAGTGAGCTCAGCAGAGCTGTGTAGCCTGCTGTCCTCAGGGCTGCAGTAGCCCCACCCTGATGTAGGTGGCAGGTTTTAACAAGGACCAAATATGTGTGGACTAAAAAAAAAATTCATTAGATCTGTTCATTTTGAATTGAGAATCCCAAATCAGAAAATAAATACAGGATATCTATTATGAAAAACAAATGACAGCCTTGTTCTGATGCTTTTTATCTTATTGTCAAGTCAAAAATAGAAACTGAGAAAACAGGCCACAGACTGAACTTTCTTTTGATATTTAATTTGTTCAGTGTGTATGATAATGTTTTGCACGTGAGGGGCCTGCAGCAAATCTACTGAGAGTGGAATCAATGCATCATTGTTGAATATCTTGATTTGTTTTGTGATTAGGACTTATTAATAATAATAGACATATGAAAAATATCAACTATTTGTCATCACTATACTTGGAAGGACAATGACATCACCTGTTGGCTTGTGGACTCGATAACAGTCGTAATCACAAGCTCCTGAAACACTCTACCTTCCTGATCCTAAATACAAAACAGTTTTCTCATCATTGTACAAGAGACTAATGAGACAGGAAGTGGAGTCCTTCACGAGTCTGACAGTCATCAGGTTTCAAAGTGATGGTTGGCAGAGTATCCAGTGGTGCAAGGTAAAAAGAAACCGCTGATTGCTAACTCACTGTCCTTCATTTTCCAACATGTAAACACATAAAACAAGGCTCATGTTGCTGCCCACAGTCCAACTCTGTGTCCATGGCAACAAGTTTCTGTCTGTTCCCACACGTGAAGCATTAAGTGTGAAATTACTACAGTACTTTGTTGGAGGAATAATATCCATATCCATATTCATGACGTTAACCATTAAATGGTTTGTGTATCTTGAGATTTACAGTCATTTGAGATGCAAGTGCATATATTCACCATCTGTACCTGAACACTGTTTAAAAAAAGTTTTTTAAGGATTATTTTGTACATTCCTGTTTGAAAAATAATGAATTACATTTTCACCATTTTGATAATCAGTCATCCTGGAAGATACATTGTACATAAAAAGGTATAAAACAAGAATAAAATCTCTAAACTCTACAGATGATCCATAATTTGAAGGTGTTAATTTTGTTTCATCCATGAAGACATGTTGTTTTAAAAATTGGCATAGGCTACTGAAAAAAAGGAAAACTGGTAAGTGTATATCCTTGTTGGAAAATTATTTTCCCAAAATATTTTTGCATGAATGTAAGACAGTTTTTGCTGCAGACGTCATCAAGTGCAACACATGAAGTTTGCAACTTCCTGGTTGGTAAATTAAATAACAAAATTACAATTGGTCCCAGTACCCAACAAAAAGATCCTGGGTTTGAATCTCAGCTCAGGACTTTCTGTGTGGAGTTTGCATGTTGGGTTTTCTCTGGGGACTCTGTTAGGTGAACTGATTACTCTAAACTGACCATAGATGAGAGTGATTGGTTGTCTGTCTCTGTGTGTTCAGGGAGATGATGGATTTGGTCCATGGCCCATTTTCATTACCTCTCTTTTCTGTCTTTTTATCATTCTCGGTTGAATATCAAATCAATAAATTAAACTCAGCTCGTTCTGCTGCATCAGATTTAATCCTTTTTGCTTTCAAGTGAGTTGTAAGATTGGTGCTTGTAGCCGTCTTTAGATGATAGATTCGGTGGTACGGCACATTTACGGCCCGGTTAGCAACTAACTAGTAAACACAGAGGAGCATTTAACAACTAAAGAGCCTGATATTTTCCACATTAAGTGGTGGAGACCTAATGGAAAGCTTAATATTGGACTCCTTAGCTGGTCACAAACACATTGTTTGTGAGCCTGAAAGCCATAACACCCTCATAAGCCAGTGATGTGGTGGTGGCTGCATGTCTGTGACTGATCTCTCAGTGTAAACAGCTTTTTAAAAAAAGTGAAAACCTTGATCACAGATGTAAAGTGAAGTCAAACAAAGTGTATTTTACATCTGAAAAGCAGTTGAACAGCAGATGATCGCCAGGTGTCTGCAGCAGTGGGAACATTCATGGCAAACAGATTCAGAGGAAGAGAGAGTTTTGCAAGAAAATAAAGACTGTCTTCTCCCTCCAGGATCTTTCCTGTTGGCTCACTCCCGCCTCGGCCCACGCTCGGGCTACGTGAGCCGCCTGATCGGTCCAACTCTGCCCGGGAACATGAAGTACTGCCTGAGGTTTTACTTCTCCGTAAGGGGTGAGTGGCACCCCCAAAACCTCGCCACATTCACAGGCATTTGTCAAGACTTTTTTTTTCCCCTGTGTGGTAGCATTTGAGCCTATGTGCAGATCGTCTGCTGGAATTTATTTATTAGACTGACTCACCGACCAGAAATAACTCTGGCAACTGCAGGTTTCAACCAGACGGACCAGGCCCTGGCTGTTTATCTGCTGCAGCAGCCGAGCAGCAGCCAGGAGAAGATCTGGACTCAGGGGGAGAAGTCAAGAGGAATCTGGATCGCAGCGGACGTCACCTTCCAGACGACACAGCCCGCCAAGGTCAGACAACACCAAGTGGAAATATCCCTTCAGTCAGAATGGTGATGGAGTATCATCAGAAGATGTGGGAAGTAAAAGAAGGAAATGGTTAGGTGAACAGCAAATGTGGGAAAGAAAGATGAAATTATAGAATGAAGAAAGAAAGATTGGACAGGAAGAAGGAAAGAAAGGGAAAAAATAGTGAAGAGAGAAGTAATGGAACAAATGGAAAAAATGAATGAGTTCACAAATGAAGAACTGAATGAAAGTAATCAAAGATGGAACGAAGACATGAGGCAAGGAATGAATTAATAAACCATCAACAAAGAATGGAGGGAGGCAGGAATGAATTAGGGAACAAACAAGCAAATAAACAACAAGACAATGAACAAATGAGGGGATAATAAGTAAAAAAAAAGTTCATAACCGAAGATTGATAGACACGAAAGAAAAATATGTATTTGTTGTAACCTACAAATTCACAAGCTCCATTTGAAGGCAACATTGTACACAGTGTATATAATGCTATTATAATGTTTAAAACTAAAAAGAAACAAAGTCAGGAAGGAAATGTAACAACTGCAGTGAAGAAAGAAGGAAAAAGAGGAAATACCAAATGAAGAAACAATTTCTTGTAAACACTGACATTTCGCTGATGACTTCTTTCCATCCTCACAAGGAGTTTTGGAGTCTCACATGAGTCAGAGAAGAAAGTGAACAACAAAGTGTTTGTGGTTTTCCTCAGGACTGATCTGTAAACAATTATTGGTACTAAAACTACCATAAAGCTGACGAGAACGCCTCCACTCACTGTTGACATTTTGCTGTACAGGTGGTGTTCGTCAGCATCTGCAGGAGCTTCTGGGACTGTGGCTCTGTGGCTCTGGACGACTTCAGCGTCAGCCTCGGGGACTGCGAGCTGACGGCGGGTAACTACTGCAAAATCAGCTGCATTTTGAAACGTGTGCAACAACATGTTGTTTATCAGGGAGGTAGATCTTAAGTTTATACCTACATCAAGGCCATGTGGTTATCTATATGAACATTTTTATGTGGATCAGAATTCACTCAATGACACACAATAATGATGATGGTCGCCATGAAAACCCTGCAGGGACTCTACAGGGTTATTAATGGGTCAACCAGTACTGAGATGTTCAAGAGAAGCTGCAAAGCTCTATTTGTTGGAGAAGTGAAGCCAAACTCTTCTGAAATGAGCCTGAGCTCAAACAGTTTTCTTACACTTGATGGTTCAAGGTTAAACAGTCACAACACAATTCAACCTGACTTCACTTTCTTTGCTCTTGTAGCTTCGATGTCATCACCTCTCCCCGGACACTGCGACTTTGAAGCAGGGCTGTGTGGTTACACTCAGGACAAGCAGAGCGATACTGCCGACTGGGAGTGGAAGAGAGGACCCACACCGACCTCGTACACCGGACCCAGAGGGGACCACACCACAGGACTCGGTGAGGATCCCTCCTCCTACTTCAGCTCTCCTCATATTCTGTTTCCACAGTATGACTGAGAGTCAGCGTTATGAATCTGGCAGGGTACTACCTGCACATGGAGGCGTCGCCCCTGCTGCCCGGCCAGAACGTCCGCCTGCTGTCCCGCCCTCTCAGAGGAACCAGGGGGCCTCAGTGTCTGCAGTTCTTCTACCACATGTACGGCTCGGGCACGGGCCAGCTCAGCGTTCACATCGACAAGGACGGAGAGGATGTGTTGCTGTGGCAACGGAGCAGTGAACAGAGCATCGCCTGGCTGAGGGCCCAAGTGGAGTACCAGTGTGACAGCCAGCACCAGGCAAGAGTGGGACCAAACCACTTCTTACTTCTTCTAACAATCATGCACAAGTTCACATTTCAAAGAATAAACTGCCTTCATCACTCAGCTGATGGTGGTTGATGACTGGCATATTGAGAGCTTTCCATCTGGCTAACATAGAGCCCTGCCTCCCTCATTCAACACTGGAGGAAGACATGCACAGATGGATGAATTGCATTTACCGAATACGCTGTTAAGATGTGTTTATAAGGCTACGGGTACAGTAAGGCAGTGTTGTGGGTTCTTCATGGTAATATTAGGACAAATAACAGCTGCAACTTTGCTGCTGCTAAGAACAAATATTTGAACCAAATCCTCCCTGGAGATGAAGTTGGATTGACTCATTAAAAAGAAGCATCATGAAGAAAAATGAAACAAAATTGATGAAGACTGATTATGTGTGAGGATTAGGAATCAGGGGGTGACACGGTGGTGCAGTGATTAGCACTGTCTCACAGCAAATAGGGTTTGAATCTCAGCTTGGGCCTTTCTGTATGGTGTTTGCATGTTCTTCCTGTGCATGCGTGGGTTTTCTCCAACACTCCAAAGATATGCTTGTTAGGTGAATTGTTTATTTTAAATTGTCCGTGAGTGTGAGCGTGCATAGTTTTCTGTCTTTGTGTGTTTGCCCTGCAACTTACAAACCTTGGTCAGTTTTGGGTTCACTTGCTGGAGAAAAAAAGAGAATAGTAGGAAGCAGATCTAGTAGCCAGTCCTCACGATGTTTTACATTTTTTTCCCCCATTAATGTTTAAGTGTCTGCTATGAGAAACTCTGCAGCTGAAAGTGAGCAAGCTGAATTCTGAATCTTAACCCTTAACAGAAGCTGTTTCCTCCTGACCTTTTGCTTGCACACATGCACTGGGAATCAATTTTTGTTTTTGTAAGTGCGAGTAAGCGAACGAAATGTTGCATTTATTTTGAAAGTGTTGGCACTTCCTGTGGATCCGGCGTTTTGTTGTGAAAGGGTGTGGATGAATGTGACGAACAGGAATTGACGAAGAAAGGCGCACGCGAAGCAGCACGAAAAGTAAACAGGGAAAGGGAGAGGAAAACTGTAAGGACATTAACGGGGAGAGTAAAATTGAGGTTTAGCTTTTATCGATAGTGGGAGCAAGGTGTGTTTGTTGCACTTATACACGGACAACAATGTATAAATGTTGTTAGTAGCTTCTGTGAATCTTCAGAGAAATTAGCTAATTTTGGCTTCAGAGAAGGGGTTAACTTAATGAATTTTGTTTTGTCTTTTGTTGTTTGTTTCTATCCAGCTCTTACGTTGGTTTGGATGGCGAATTACAATAAAGAAAACAAACTAAAAAGCCACTAAATCATCAGACTGTTCTACTTATTTCGACCCGACGCCACAGTTTTCTTGACCTCATGACCTGTCCTCTAGCACTACCCCCAGGCCAAACTTTACCCACGTGCACCTATTCTGCTGTATACAAGCATTATGATGAACAACACATACAACTTTTATATACCAGAAAATATTTAGTGACTCTGCAATTATCTAAATGAGTCATATGTCTTCCAGATTGTGTTTGAAGCAACCAGGGGTTCCTCAGTTAGGAGCGACATCGCCATTGATGACATTGTCTTGGAAGGTGGACCATGCCCAGGTAATTGGAGATTTTTTTTTTTTTTTTATCACTCTAAGGACGATTAAACATCCTACATAGAAATAAAATGAAATCATCTTAAAATCTGTGGCAACTTCCTGATGTCTTTTTTTTCACTTGCAGAAGTGGAGGTCAGAGCCACCGTGGGAACCTCCAATGAGATCGAGTAAAAGGGGGACGGAGGAAAAACAGCTCTGTAGGATGCATGACACCCCCCACCCTCCCCGGTCTTTTTGCACATTACAGACAACTGAGAATGTTGTCGACTCCCGACTCCGGCATGTTGGGGAAAACTTTACACGTAGTAACACATAATAGTTGAGTCACAGTCAGCATTTCTCTCTGCACTGTAGCAGCAGAGAAGGTGTTCAGCTGTGCTCTCCTTCCCATTTATATGCATTAGATTAATGCTCATTGCTCAAATAAAGCGAGAAGGTTCTTCAACACGACCTCTTTGTTTTCACTCATTAGCATGCTTGGCTTTACTGTCACCTAGTGGAAATAGACTGTAGCATACCAATTAAACTAGATGATGATATAAAAGTCGTGTTTTTTGTACAGTATTAATTCATAAACACTTCACAAACAAATGGCAGCTAACAGGAAAACAAACCAATATATTCCAATTTATTCAAACCACATACATACACTGTACATTTCAATGTAAAAGAGACTTAAAGTTAAATCATAAAAGTTTCATTTGGTCCCACGTTACATGATACATGTCCCGTCGTTCAGGTACTTCATGGACTCCATCTGCTGCGTCATCGCCAGAACTTCCTGAAATCCTGTGCTGAGTCCAGACATGTGCTGGAAGTACGCCTCCTTCTCCACCTGGACTGACAGATTATTCACCCCCGCGTCTTTCAAAATGGCCGTCACCTGCAGATGAAGACATCCTCAATCAATCAATTTTTTCATTTTAAAAAAGAAAAATAAAGTAACCAATCCTTCAAAGCCTTTGAAGTGAAACACCAGTATGTCTGTTGATTTGTACAAACCTGTTGTACGATCCTCTGCTCCACCACATCTGACATGACCTGCAGGTGGATGGTCCCAGCGATCATGTTGGCTGAATGTCTCCAGAAATGAGGGTCTCTGTACGATAGCACTCCTTCAATCTTCTCAATCTGAACAACAAAAATAAATAAATAACATCCAGAAAATGATTTTCTTTGTCATTTCTATTTGAAATTAAAATTATTTACAACCAATTCTCAAAACAAAAAGCAAAAGAAATTCCAATGAACGTATGTCAGTCCTTTCTTTGTTCAAATGTATGTAAGTCCTTCAAAAATTATGCCATCTGCATCTGAAAGTAGAAACTTGCCACTAAATTTAATTCATGTAATTTTGTTTTTGAGATATTCTGCAAACAAGTTACAAGACTCGATACATACATCCTCATTGGCGAAGGTAAAAGGCATCACATGTTACTAATTTAAAGGTCATAAATGGAAACACATATGCTCCAATGTGTACATATGAAGTGACAGATAAACAGTTTTAGATGGACAGTAAGAATGTGATGTGACTGTGTCCTCATAGTGTGCGACTCGTCACCTTTTCCAGCGCAAAGTTCAGGTCCTTCTCGTGTTCTGGTGGAGCTCGTAACAGAAGAACCTCGCAGGCGTCCTTCAGCAGAGGAATGACACTGAGGAAAATGAGTACAGCGATGAAGAGCGAGCAAATGGGGTCAGCGATCAACCAGCCGAACTGACGGATGAGGATGGTGGAGATGATGACGCCGACGCTGCCCAACGTGTCAGCCAGGACGTGGAGGAAAACACCTGAAAGGAAAAAAACAACTTAGTTTAGTAAAATGACTTCCTGTCCACAGCCCCTCCCCCCTCTGTGCACCGAGTCAAACACACACCTCTCATGTTAGCGTTCATGCCTCCGCCCCCTGAGCCGTGGGAGTGCCC
>OOFC01018708.1:0-22971 GCA_900323345.1 Pseudochromis fuscus
GGAGGAGGCAGTGAGGACGGAGGAGGAGGAGGATGCAGGAGGAGGAACAGAGGAGGCAGATGGCGGCAGCAGCCAGAGGGTTTCCTGAAATAATTTCCACTGGTGTGGTTTTCAGGACTGGCTTTGGGGAGACTGAGCAGGGAGAGAGAATAGAAAATGAAAAGGAAAAGATCTACACAGAAGACCCCAGTCAGGAAGCACCTGAAAGTATTTCTGAGTCCTCCTGTATCTGCATAGTGTACCAAATGGATACGGTATGCCCCCAACTCAGATGCTTTACTTTCGGTTTAGAGATAAAAACTCCCTGGTACACATTGTCCTTCATGACAGTATTAGTTGATATAATAAATAGTTTTCTATCTTAAGCCATCGCTGTCTACAAAATGTGCTAAATGTCTGCAACAGAGAAATACATCAATCATCAGAGTATGTGAATGAAATCTGAGAATGATTGTCGTGTTTTTTTTTGTTGTTGTTCTCACAGTTTTCAAGTTTGTACATTATTTATTCACTGTTTTTCATCAGAGGAAGATGCCGGCAGTGACTCCTCCAGAGAAAACATATGCTGCCACTTTCATGTCTTCTGTGTGCGAAGACAAATCTGCTGTGCTGTGTTTTTACTGCCTTTATTCACCTAGCCACCAGATTAATGACCTAAAACCAGAGGATATGAGTGCAATAAAACAACCAGAGAGGTGCTGTCATTCTGGTCTGTTAGTTGCTATATTTTACTACCCTACTGTACACTGTCCTGTAAATTGTCTCTGTGTAGAAACAATTTTTATTTTGACTCTTCCTGTGCGTTTGGAGCTGAATTGAGTGAATACAACTTTGCCTCAAAAGTCAATTGTAGTTTTCTATTTATATAAGCTTGTATTCAATGCAAGTGTGGCCTTTTCAGCCCTGAACTGTGGCTCGTTTTACCTCAACGCGGCTGTACACCACATGGGCATTTCCTTATTCTTTTAGGTCTGTTTTTAATTGTCATTGTTTTGTGTGATTTCTTTTGAATAAACAACAACAACTAATAAAACTCGTCTACCCTGTTTCCGTTGTGAAGCTTCAAACACATTACAGATGAAACAAAATATCATTCATGTCATTTATCTGCAAAAACCAGTGAAGTGGTGTTTGGGAAATGAGGGACATACACAAATTAAAAGCATCAGTTCTCATGATACACAACTTGTAGATTGACTGTTTTAATACACAATATTGCAACCTGGAAATATATTTTGATGTGCAACAGCTGGTTGAGCCAAAAAACCCCAATTAACAATAAAATAAAAATGTTTTATTAAATCGCTGCTGATGAATTAGCAGCTGCAGTGACTAGAAATAACCACCAGGTGGCGCTTCCATTCAATGTGTTCATCAGCCTGACAACAGCTTTGCTTCTTTTTAACAGCTCCAGAGTGTTTTTAATAGTTTTTAATTCAGTCAGTCACCACTAGAAAGAAAAAAATACACACTAACACCATAGATGGTATTTTGTTCTGTATTTCAGCCATGTAGCTGAACAAGCCTATTTTTAAAAATCTGTCTGCTGATCGTCTGTCATTACCTTGTTATAATCTTTGTATTATTATAATATACAACCAAATGTTCATTTATAGCAGCGTATTTTGTTATGTGTGCCAACAATAGTACAGAATGTGTTTGGTTTTGCAAAGGAAAACAGTCTTTGGACAAATCCCACAGATGTCAGAGCTGACTCTGTGGCAATCACTCAGATATAAGCAGTAAATAAAGTACACATGCTGGGATCTATCTCAAAGAAGCTTGTGTTGTTGGCCCTTAGTCCACAATTAGAAAATGTAGCCAGTTAATACAAAGCTCACGATGTAAAAGGATTTATTTAGTAGTAATACAAGGTCATTAATATCTCTAAATGGATAGATACATATAAAGGTGCTCAGTACTATTCAGCTACAATAACATTAACAGTAACTGGCCTCCTACATCAACAACACAGGTAATTCAGTCACATTATCAGCACAGACAGACAGTAGGGAGAGTCCAAGTTAAAAAAAAATACTGTAAATGATCTTTAGTTAAAAGAAAAATCTTTATGCACATGATCAATACAATCAAGACTCTCCCAGCTCTTCCCAGTCTCACATAATAACCTTTCACAGAGTATATGGTAACATACTTAATATATATGTAACTTATATATATTCAATTAGTGAGTTGTTTTACATATTTTCAACAGTATTCTTCATTTGAAGAGCTAGAAAAACGTATAGCAGCTGTTGAGTCGTGGCACCAAAACTACATGAAACAATGAGTCCACAGGAATACTCGGCGTCTCAGTGGTTACACAACGCTGCCATGATGATGTCAAAAAGATATATTTATAGTTTTAACGCACTAATCACAGTGTACAGCTGAGCCTGGTAGAAACAAACAAAGCTCTGCACAAGGTATAATCCAGCTGTACTGATGCTATAGACTGAACACTGTTGCCCTCTTATGGTGAAATAGCAACATTATTTTGTTTAAAGATTCATCCATTATAACAGATTCTGGACAGGATCCATCCTTTGATTTTACCCAAGATTTAGTCATTTGTTCCTTGGGTGATACATGATGTGTCCAAGAAAATTAATCAAGCAAACAATCCAAAAAATAACCTCCTTTAAAGGGGTAGGTACAAATTGAGATTTTGACCTGATGGTAATGGAGTAAAAAGAACAGGATGAACAAAGTTTCTTTTACATATTGACTTTTTAAAAGTAGAATGCACTAAAGTTAACCTTTACTTTTTTATACATGCAGTTTGCCGTTAGATCCACCCACAGAACACACACATCGCCTCTCAAGACTTCTTTGGAAAAATCATTTTGCAACTTTTCTGCACTGAACCAAGACAAGAGGCTAATTTCCCCACCGTGGCCAAGATAATATCACATACTGTAATCATGCTAGAACACGGCATGAACACGCCTATGCATGAGTAAGACATGTGACACAATCAGATATGTGTTTGAGCTCATATTCACTAGATAATCTGTTTGCTGAGTTGACAGGCAGGGCTGTGCCACACTTATCAGCACAGCTTTATCAACCCTTCAAACATGAGCACACACACACGCCACCCACATGCCATGAACACACACACACACACACACACACACACACACGGACTTGGATAACACACAGAGCGTTACTTACTTTATTGAATTCAAAGTTTGCTCCTTTAAAGATACACCCACTGAATCAGCACCATAAACCTTTATTACCTTGTTTATCTTCTTCCTCTTCACCTGCTGTTCAAAATCTCATCCCTCCACTATCTCCAGTTACATAATTGGTACAGTAGCACTAATGAAGAATGTAAACAGCTTGGATACTTGACAGCCAACATACTTTAACCCTCTAAACCCTAAGGCCCCCCAATTGGGGGAGCCTGAGACTTGCCTCTGGTATTTTTCTGAAATTTCAAAATAAGAGCTCAGGGCTTAAGGGGTTAAACATTATTAATAGTGCTTTTTGTGGTTCTTGTAGGGTCTGCTGTATGGGTCACAGCACAGTCGACCATCTTCCTGTCTTCCACACATGTCCTTGAACATTGGACTGTTCCTAAGCTGACTAACCCTCATTGAAATGTTTATGTGAAATTAACCCGTCTCCAGACTGGGTGTGCACTGTTTGCCCACTATGACATACAGCAGGAGTGGCTCAGATAGGTTGGGATCCAGAGGGGACGCCGGTTCGGGTCCCAGCCCGGATAAAGTAAGCAACGTGGCCCGTCTGCCTCCAGGGTACTGCTGAGGTGCCCTTGAGCAAGGTACCCACCCCCAACTGCTCCGGGTGCACCAAACAGTGGCGCCGACCTCACTCTGTAACTTCTCCCTGCATGTTACAAGGCCCCTGTTTGTGCGTATGTGTGTGTTGTTCGGGGCCTTTATATGTCAGAGTGTAAGCTGAATTTCACTGTGTGCTGCTGTATGCAATAGATTTATTTTCTTATTTAATATTGGTGTACTTGCACCCTCCCCAGTGCTGTAAATTGAATTTTAAAACATCGATATATGTTCTTGAAATCTACAATAATACATTCAAAATTGAAGTCGTGGAAGTCTATCTCACTCAATATGAAAACCACACTTCCCATAAAATCTTTTACTATTTTGCACAAAAACATGTTTTCTGCTTGAAATGTATTCCCTTGTTTAAAAAGGGTTTTCTCCATCTGTCTTTAATTGTGAGATTATATTTCCCATTCAATCTGACCCCACTGTAAATACAAACAGCACCCTTTTATTGGCAGCTCCTACACAAATATTATATATGCAGATAAAATGTATTGGATTTGATACTTTCCACATCAGACACATTCCACAGATGTGGATATAGTTTGCGTGCATAGTATCGGGAAGATCCAGATGGTTTCTCAAATGAACCTCAAAAACAATAAAAATAAAGCAACACACACACAGTTCACTTCAGCTGCAAACCTCATGGTGTGGCTGATGTTTTACTATTAGACACATATAAGGTAAATATCATGGGTAAAATGACTAAATTTCATACATTTTTTTAGGCTATGACTTTTTCCCACCATCTACACTGTGTATCCAGCGATGTATTTTCCCTTATTTGATTATAAATTTAACATTTTTTCCTTCTTTAAAGTTCTTTCACCAAATTTGAAAACAACATTTATTGTAATAAAGAAAAAGAGCAAAATTGTTCTTCAAAAAACAACACTATCTAAAACAAAACTCTTCTAAATGATAATAAATGTGAATAAATAAAAACCTGTACAACATGACCACTGTCTTTGTTCATGTAGGCAGCCCTTTTGGATTTTAATACAAATTATGAGGATATTTTTGAATGTCTGAAGTCACATGACCTTGTAACTTGACAGTGACTCCTCCTCACTCCAGAGCTTGTCACATGACTGTATCAGGATACAGAAAACATTTGAGGGTTAAATTTGTTAAAGTTTTCTTAAAAACTATTTTACCTGAACAGAAAGTCTTTAAAACCTGTAAATGTTATGACTATAACACTTGCATATTATTTTACAGTAGACATGTACAAACACAGTCTAATTTTGTAATTTACTTTGAATCACAGTAACATTAGTATATTGATATTACATTATAATACACATGTAATATTATTCTAGAATATATTTTATTACAGAAAAGTATCTGTAAAGTTACTTCATGCACCCCTTTCCAAAGTATTTCAGAAACCTACAAATACTGTTCATTTCAAGTTTCAGTCAACAGGCTACTACTTGAAAACATATTTTCTATATGTGAGTGTATTTACAGAAGGTCGAAAAGGATATCTAAAGAAAACAAGATAAATTAGCCTTAGTTTTCTTGAGACAACAAATTTATCTTGTTTTCTCGAAATAATGAGATAAATAGCCTATAAACAAAGTTTGTTTCCTCTAGATAATAAGAATGATAACTCAAGATCTTGAGAAAACCATTGAAATTAACTCGTTATCACAGCAAAACTGAGTAAATAAAAATGTCCATATGGAGCTTCCATATATAATAGATACAGATTCTGGAAATTATATTTCAAACCACCCTTCAACCAAACTATGTTGATAGGAACTTCTGTATAACTTCTAAGCTGGTTCATAATGTAATTATTAGTATATGTTTTTGTTCCTCAGTGGTGACTGTGAAATGACTGTGAAGATGCTGATAATCATTTACAAAGGCACCAAAATGAGGCTGAAAACATCAGTTACTCACATGTGACTGAGTGTGGCTCCCGTGGCTCCACACTGGATCCACCACGATCCGTGAAGCTACATAAAGATAACTAGGAAGAAACCGGAAGCCAGAGTCTGTCTTCAGATTAAAAGTCCTACATTCATCACTTGACTTGCCAGGTTTAGTTCCAGTTTGTTAAATATACAATTTATTTCTGTTTTTAGGGTTAAAGTTTTTTAATGAGAGGTTTGTAATTACCTACGCCGCTGAAACTATTTACTGAACAACATAGTGACTTTATGTTCTCATTAGCCTTTGAGAAAATATTTAGCTAAACTGATCTAGACACATGCCCTCAGGAAAATAACAAAGAAAGTATTCACACCATAAAAATTATACCCCCCCTACATATTATAAGCTAGATAACAAAATGTGGAAGCACAAACTACACGATTAAATACATGTTTATGCCGCCATAACAAGTTAATTTAGGTGTTTAATGTTAGGTGTTTAATTTTTCTCGAGAAAACAACCTTCCTACTCTCGCGATAACGAGAAAAATAACTCAAGAACGAGATCTGTTTGTTAAATGATCCTTAGATACCACATTTATCTGGATATAACGAGATAAATTATGCTATAAATAAGTTTGTTTTCTGGAGATAACAAGAAAAATAACTCAAGATGTCGAGAAAACCACTGAAATTAATTTGTTATCAGCGAAAATTTTTAATTTTAATTTTTTAATTTGTTATCAGCGAAAGTTTTTTAAAAAGAATTTTTACATTTATTTAATCATGTCCTTTTAGGGCTTCCGTAGTAATACTTTTGATTAATTAATAGTATTTGGCTTTTAGTACTCATATCCAGCTTTAACCTACTTCATTTTTATGATTTTAAAAGTCTAATCTGTGGCTGTCTTGCGTGCTCTATCCTATCCACACCAACAAGAGGGGAGGGGGTTTAAAATATGGGTGGATTTTTTTTTACTATCTCTTTGGCCTTCTTGAAAGTCAAAGCCGGATACGGTGTTTTTTAAACTGCGGTGTGCTTTGCAGCCTGCCTGCTCTCACCAGCCCGCACCGCCACAACAGCTGGGGGTGGATTCCCAGTCACAGCGAAGATGGTGGCAGCTACAGGAGCGGAGCTGTTACGTTCACCCGGACAATCCACAGAAAGCAGCCGTAAAACTCCAGCTTTATCTGTTCGTATTCAGCCCTGAACTCCAGCAGAGAAGCTGCATCGAGGGGGGAAAGGGTGGCAACCAAACCAGCGAGGGACGGACGGAAGAGGACGCACCACAGCCAGAGCGCACAGTGTTGTGTTTGTTGGACACATGCATGCCAGCGAAAACTATCCAGACCTGAGGAATTGCTTCTAAGATAAGGACACACCGCTGTTTGTGAGGGATTTCTTTCTCCTAATAATCCCACCGAGGAGATCCAAGGGGTTTTCTGCACTGCTCTGGGGATTTTGTCCTTCTTTGCTCTGAGGGAATGCGAGGGGAGGAAATCCAGCCTCAGCTCCAAATAACCAGAGACTCCTAACTGGGTCTCCTCTCCAAACGCAGGAAATACGGCCTGGGAAAAAAAGTTTGGGAGCTTTTGGAGACGAGAGGGGGGCCTATCGCTGACGCTTTGCATGCGTTTTTTGGGGGTTTTAAATTGTCATTACGCGCTCTTGGTTTTTCACAGAGTAGTTTGGAGAAAACCATTCAAATGTTACGCGCCGTTGCTGTTGTTATTTGCAAGAGTTTTGATCATCACTATTTATAGCCCAGCCTGTTCCGACCGAGGCTGTTCCTCATAGCTGTATGTTTTGCCAACTGCGCGCAACAAGTTGCAGACACTCCCAGCAGAGGCAAACCTACGCTAATTTGGGCCAGCGGATGGTATTTTCTGCTCTTCTCTTTTCTGATCATGCGTCTTTGAATAGCGCACACCCCTCCCCGAGCCCCTCTTTGGAAGGCAGAGGGGGAATAAACGGTGGAGATCCGGAGAGGGAGTTCAGGAAAGGACGGGGCTGGATTCGTGGGAATAGGCCTGCCTGTCAGGCCTCTTATGATCTGGGTCTTGGACTGGACAGGGCTCCAAAATAACTCGGTCTGGAGTATTTGCAAAAGGGCCCCGCTGGAATAAAGATGGAAGGAGAATGTATGGGAATAGGAAACCCTTAGCACACTGAGCCATGCATGAGAATGGATGTAGTGGAAGGTAATTACAGATCAGCCACTTCTTTAATTAACGGAATTAAG
This sequence comes from Pseudochromis fuscus, assembly GCA_900323345.1. Taxonomy (NCBI): domain Eukaryota; kingdom Metazoa; phylum Chordata; class Actinopteri; family Pseudochromidae; genus Pseudochromis; species Pseudochromis fuscus. The sequence continues at coordinate 7,948 of OOFC01018708.1, forward strand.
CCTTTTTCCACACATTTTATTGCCAATATTTTTAAGTAAAAAAAAAACATTTGCTGCATATAAAGTGAATTAAATTTTGTAAAACTAGATTCATGTATTTTCAAAGCCAGGGCTGATAAATTATTACTATTTTAATGCTTTATTATTATGGCACAGATCCTGATGCCATTACACTTTTATTTTACTACCAGTAGTTCATAAGGACAGGATATCTGGAGGGGAGTTAGTAGTGAACTGTTTGTCACGCGTGTTGTGGAGATAAGAGAGGACAGTGTAACTTTTGTAGCCACTCGCTGTGCACAACGCCAACTGTTGACAGCCTCTCTGTGTGTCTGCTCACACAATCAAACCTTGAGCTTGGACGCTGGCTGTTATTTTTTTTTTCGGGACTAAAATCTGGACATTTTCTCCTGGCGGTATCTACAACTTTGTAATGTCAGCAGTATCGAGATTTTGCGCACATTCGGAAGAGGTCATTTCCAGTCATGTAACGTCAGGACTGACTTGATGAAGGCATAAAGAAAGGGGGGAAAAATCCGTTGCATCATTGGCCAGTCCTTTTCCGAGAAGGATGTTCAATTCAGGAGGCAGAAAGAGTGATGACAGTGTTTTTACCGCAGCTGGAGAGAAAGCCGGGCTCATACCCAGAGCCTCTTTGGAGAAGGATACATGTAATGTGAGTACTGACGCAAAACCGGGGTCGGATAATGGACTGCTCAAGAAACTGGAACGGCGCGTCTTGTGTGAGTGAGTGTGCAGGCTGCTGTGTGCGTAGCAAATACGTCTGTGCCGTGCTCACCATTCATGCAGTGTGATTATTCCAACAAACACCTTTGCTCTGTCTCTCTCTCCCTCCCCCCCTCTCTCCGTCTGCCTGTTTGTCACTCAATCACGACCGCCTCCTCTGCGGTGCCACATGTGCACGCACGGCGCCCACGCACCGCTCTAATTGCTCGAGCGCCATCAGAGGATATTATTAATATTTAACACCTCTCTCGCACCCTCTCCGCTCCCTCCTCTGCCGTCACACCAGTCAATATGGCCACTCTACAACATCACCGGCAGCTTCTTATGCACGCCACCGAAGTGAGCTGCGACTCCAGCGGGGATGGCCCCGTCGCCGTGCGGATTACCAACAACGCGCCACACGTGCATCAACATGAGCCACTGAGGGCTGCCAACAGTGGAGCAGCAGGAGGAGGAGGAGGAGGAGCTGGAGGCTGTGGGGCTGTGAATAAAGTGAACCCTAACCTCCACAAATACAGTATCTCCTCCAGCTGCAGCTCAGCAGACTCCAGACCGGCTGTGACCTCCACTTCCAGGGTGCACAGGAAGGCGCCACCTCTGTTTGAACGCTCTGCTGCTCAGTGCTGGGACCCCAAGTTCGACTCCCCTGTCCTGGAGGAGGCGTGCCAAGAGAGATGCTTTCCTCAGACTCAGCGGCGGTTTCGATACGTCCTCTTCTACCTGGCGGTGGCGGCCGTGCTCTGGGGAGTGTACTTTGGTGTCAATAGTGAGCGCTGCAACCCCGTGACCTTCCTGACCCCCACAGCTTGTTTTTTGGTCTTACTCGTGCTCCTGTTTTTGTTCACTTTCACCCAGCCGTACACGTGGCTGTACAACCAAACCTCCTTGCTCCTGATAGCGCTTACCTTCGCCATCACATTAGCTCCACAGATACAAACTGCAGGCTACACCGAGCTGGAGTGGGCTGGTGGCGGGAATGCCTCGTATCTCCCACTGGACACACTGTCACCGCCTCCGACCCCTTGCATCTCCCCCGTGGGAACCTTTTCATTGTGCATGGAGGTGTTGTTGTTGTTATACAGTGTCCTCCATGTCCGTCTGTACGCCTCGGTGATGTTGGGGCTCCTGTATTCTATATTATTTGAGGCGTTAGGATGGCTCCCGTTACTTCAAAGGAGTTACGGCACCGCTGGATCATCGGGGTTAGTGGGCTCTGGTTCTGATTGGGAAGAAGACACACTCCGCTGGCTCGGCCTGGCTAAGGCTCTACTCCACTTGTGTGCCCATGTCATCGGCATCCACCTGTTCATCATGTCGGAGGTGCGTTCGCGCAGTACTTTTCTCAAAGTGGGCCAGGCTATCATGCATGGCAAAGACCTGGAGGTGGAGAAGGCCTTGAAGGAGCGTATGATCCACTCAGTCATGCCGCGGCGAGTTGCAGACGAGCTGATGAAGCAGGGTGATGATGAGGGCGGCGGTGAGAACTCTGGCAAACGATATTCCTCCGGTGCCTGCTCGGCCTCAGCTGTTTCAGTGGGTGGCGGAGGAGGCGTTGGAGTTTCACAAGCTCAAAGTGTCACAAACACCAAGAATTACCCTCACAACAATCACAAACGCAAAAAGACCTCAATCCCCCGCGGGCAGATAATATTCAGACCCTTCAACATGAAACGCATGGAGCCTGTCAGCATTCTCTTTGCGGACATTGTGGGCTTCACCAAGATGTCTGCCAATAAGTCAGCTCCGGCCTTGGTGGGCCTTCTCAACGACCTGTTCGGACGCTTCGACCGGCTCTGCGAGCTAACCTACTGTGAGAAGATCAGCACTCTGGGAGATTGCTACTACTGTGTAGCAGGATGCCCCGAGCCCAGACCGGACCACGCCCACTGCTGTGTGGAGATGGGCTTGGGCATGATCCAGGCCATCGAGCAGTTCTGCCAGGAGACGTGTGAGACCGTCAGCATGCGTGTTGGCGTCCACACCGGCACCGTGCTGTGTGGGATCCTGGGAATGAAGCGCTTCAAATTTGACGTGTGGTCAAATGATGTCAATCTGGCTAACCTGATGGAGCAGCTGGGTGTGGCGGGCAAGGTCCACCTGTCAGAAGCCACCGCCCGATTCCTGGACGACCGTTACCAGAGGGAGGATGGGCAGGTGGCAGAGAGAGCCGGGCAGAGCGTGGTGGAGAAGCTGAAGGGTAAGTGGCTGTTTAACTTTGATTTACATACAAGTCATTTGCGTATAAGGAAATGTGTTTCATAACTTCAGGACAAACTCGGAGGGAGAATCACTGTCACGAACACACGTTACACTGGTTTCTGCAAAGTTCACTGAGTTCAAGATAATACACTGTACTGAACCTGAGATAAAACAATGATACCAAGGAGAAAGGGTCACTACATCATAATAAAGTTGACTGAACGCTCGTATGTCAACACCCGGTCATCAGGACACGGTGGGGTCACTGCATGCCTAGACAGCACTAAAATATGTTACCTGGCCAGTTATTCCTGTTTAAAACCGTCTACCCAGGTGAGGTAGGAGATCAGGCTAGAGGGCTAAGAGATTACAACACCAAAAAGGGAGACATGTTTGGATTTATATCAGTTGGACACCATTCAACATTCCTCAGCACTCAGTTAATATATTGTCACTACCTGCAAAATTCTTTACTAAACCAGTTCAAGCCATTTCACATCTGTGTCATGTGTTGCTTTCAGTACATACATTACATGACAGCCTCTGTAAAATTCTGCTATTGTTGGTTTTGTAGTATGATTTGTAAATGTGTTATTCCCGAGCAGAACTCAGGTTGCAGGTTTTACAGAGATTAGACCGTTTAATCTCCAAATACAACAAATGGATTTAAAATCCTCGCTGCAGACAAAATTGCATAATGACAATATTAATGGATATCTGCAGCACACGGATGGCGGGATACATTTGGCCTAAACGGAGGAGATGGCACAGTAACTTGTTTCTGCTGTGTTATAGCTCTTAATCAGTGCAGCGTGTGGTTCGGTTCTCTGACTGTGGTTGTGGCTTGTTGTTGAGGTCGGGACAGTGTGAGCTGGAGATTGCAGCTGATAAGAGGAGGACCGACTGGCTTTACTGTTCTGAAGCAGGTATTCCACTGGATTAAGCAGGAGTTCATCACATTGTGCCCACCGCTGAGGGGGCAGACACCAGACAAAGGGTAAAACTTTCAGAAAGAACAGGAATAGTTAGTGGATCATACACACTATCATAGGTTGATGTACTATCTTGTAATACTGAGAACCTGTAAGAAAAAGTTCAGGCGTATTTTGCCCGTATGATGTCACACCATTTCAACCAATCAGAAACCCCCCCCCATTTTTCTTTTAAATTGCAGCCTTCATGAAACCATCCACAATAGGGTACTTAAAACTTTCAGAGATGATAAGTCAGTTGTATGAGCTCTTTATTTTCAGCTATTCCCACAAATTGTTAGTTTATGTCATAATCTATCTTCCAAACTGTGTTTTGACCATGGACAAGGGTTTTCTATTCATTTAACTTGCCTTTGTGCAAATTCTTAAGGATTTACAGAGAACCGAGTCCTTGCACACAGATAAACGGATCATAATATTTGCTTGGTGGAAAAAATATATAGGAATTTGTTTGGGTTGTACTCTCCAGTTCAGGAATCTCTCAGCAACAAGTGTAGTAGTTGAGTGTGGACATACATGGCATAAACAGCAGAACATTTTAAATGATTGCCAAAAAATTGCATGATCATTTATCGGGTAAAAAAACCCAACATGTTGTTTTTTAGAGCTTGATGTTCAATGGTTGGTTGGAAGTGATACGACATCATTTGGAGTTGATGGACCTCTGTCATACTAAATTATAAATAATGACAGCATGATGCATAATCACTTGATCTATCTTAGCCTGTAAATATGAGCACAGTCACACACACACACACACACACGCAGACACACACTCTCTCAATGCTGTGTGGCAAGCAGCATCAATGGAACTAATCTCTCCAGCAGGGAATTCCTCGTGGGCCGTCTAATCTTAGGTCGCTTGTGAAAAGAGACTGTCTGTTCTATTGTCAGGCCTTATGTCAGAGTGTATTCACACTTGGCTCTAAACGGTGCCATCACTCTCTATTTCCAGACTGGCGAACAGTGACAGAGTGAGATATTGACATGCAGCTTTTGTTGAGGGAGAGAAAAGGGGAGAATGGCATCTAGTTTCCCCACTGAAACAGAGACTCACAGTTCCCTGCTCAGAGAAAGAGAGAGATGACCTTAACAGTTTGTTTCTGTTGCAGAGAGAGCGAGGGGGTCGACTCTGCTGGGTCAACTTGTAGCGCTTTCTGTTGAAAGAAGCAAATTAGCAGTAGCTGATACTATATAATGCACAATGTTTGCTTTGTGTAGGAGGGAGTGTGTGGCACTGAGGATGGGATGGTCAGTTCCCCTTTTGTAGGTTTTCATAATGTTTAGTTTGCTCGTCTTCAATTGATCCATTTGCCAGTTTCAGACGTCTTTGCCTCTGAAGACAAAATCAATTTTCTTTGCACTTTGCAGCTGTTTCAGTCAAGTGTTGGACATTTTTCTCAATTTATTGTGTAGTTAGAGTCTCTCTGAGGATGTTGGCTCCGCTCATCTTTGTCACCGGCCCTGCTGTCACATCTAACTTGTCTTTTTCTTTTACCCTGACGTTTATTTCAAAAGCACAAAGAGCAGTAGCAGGTTTTAAAAGCAGATCGGACAGTAGTTCTTGGACAGTAGTTAAACTGAGGTTTTATAAATCATTATCTGTTTCTTGTATCTTACATTGTCAGTGTTAAAATGTCCTTCACACGCCTCCTGTTTCATGTTCCCCATCTCTTCCTCTGCTTTTCCTCCTCCTCATCATCGCATGCATTGCCTCAGTCTCCCACCTGTCACCCAGGCCTGTACATGTGGTTTGTTGTGTAACACCGCTTTAGTGCTGTCTGTCTGTCTGTCTGTCTGTCTGTCCGTCTTTAGTCGAGGCTTTGCTATATATCCCCCAGCAGACTGAATGAGTCGCCTGTGATCGCGTGCTTTCAGCTATTCTCTCTCTATTAGTCCCTAAATACCCAGCTCTCTGCTCTCCTTTAAACAGCGGGAACTGAGCATACAAGCTTTGTTTGAATGTGAATTGGCAAGAGACGGTAGTGTGTCAGCAGCTGTATCATAAATGCATTGTGAGGGATGATGCACCTGCAAACAGCTTCTCACCACAGTGCATTTCACAAAACCTTTGTCAACACTGATTAACTGCAGATTTTCAGTAGGTAGTTGGCCACATAAGCAATATTTTGAAGAAGATTAGGTTTTAGATTACCTTCCTACAAGATTTACCTCTGCCACTACTGAGAAGTCCAGAAGCACAGTGTTTATTAAAAACACTGTATATAGAAGCTGCATGCACAAAGCTAACGTGACATCACCTGTTGGTTTGTGGACCCTTGAAGCCAGGAGTGGTATTTGAACATGGCCATATGGTTGTTTTTTTGAGGCAGGAGTGACCATATTTGGATATGAATGGAAAAGTGAGGAGGCGGGTCTGACGCTTGAACCCCTGAACCTGTCAATCAATCTAACGACGTCCCTAAGTATTTCTGTTTTTTGAGCCTAATGTCTACTTAATGACTGTTTTCAGATGAACCACTAGAGAGGTAATGACATCAGAATGACTTGAAAAAGTATTGACTGAGTATTATATAGTTTTTGAATTGAAGTCCATTTTTTTGCAAATCTACAACCCATCTTTTATCTTTTTTTTTACATTCCTAGTTTTTGAATCCTGTGTCACTGGTTGCTCTCGGTCCCTCAGCTCAACTGCTCATGTCTCCTCCGTCCCCTCTAATCCAGTCCTGCCGTGTCTCTTTTAGCTTCGAGTGCACAAACACTCATATTTCACTGCAGGTGGTGAGGACTGCAGTTTTCTGCCCTGGATTCTTGTTTAGCTGGTCTTTACATCCTCCTCCTTTGTCTACTGCGTTATTGGCTTTCAGGGTTGAGGCTGTGGAGTGTTCAGCAATATGCATCAGGATTAGTCTGTCTCAGTTTATACTTGACAGTGCTGTATGGTAGCGTGTTATACATCTACAAGATTCAAGGTCTGGACTGTGAACTGTTCTCATGGTGTCATGGCACAGCGCTGGCACCTTTTCAGTTTCACTTTGTTTCATCTTTGTGTGTGTGTGTGTTTTCACATGCATACTGCAAGATGCACGCAACTGTCTTTTTCTGTTTGAGTCTCTGTGCACATCTACACCCATGTGTACAAACAAGTCCATCCTATTCTTGCCGTGTGTTGCAGTGGGAAGCCAGTGCCCTCCGGCTGGTTAGTCTGTGCTAAATCAAACATGTCACCTAAATATGCAGTCGCAAATGGCAGATCCTTAACCATAACCAGGCCAGCTCCAGTGTGTCCTGGGCTGCTTTGCTATGCTACACTCTATATTTGGCTTCAACCACTATTTTCTAGAGGTAAAGGTAAGTAAGTTTAATTATCATGGACGTCCAATCTCACAGGCTGGCTGAATCATTTTATTGTACAAAATAAAGGAATAAATAAATCTTTGTTTTATCCATAGACTGAAAGAAAATGCATTACTCTCAATGGCCACTAGATGTTGGCTCCAATCGACTTTAATTCAAAAATCATAATTTTCATGAAGAACTCTGTCAATACAGTCATTCATTAGCTAACATTAAATCTTCTCATTAGTGGCCTCTTGGTCCATCTGGGGGGGAAAGCATCATTAAGTAGAGGGATATTTAGGGGCATGGTTAGTTTAATCGACAGGTCTGGTCTCCAATGAGAGCAGTGATGAGCTCGTCTCACACACATTCGGGAGTGTCCTCAGGTTCAAGGGTCAGACCCGCCTCCTCACTCCTCCCTTCATATCCAAATATGGTCACTTCTGGCTCCAAACAACCAACATGGTGACGTCCAAATGCTGTGAGTCCACAAACCAGCAGGTGATGTCACATTCTGTATACAGTCTACGGTTTTATCACAAGCCTTCATGCACTTCTGTGTTATCAATACTTCTCTTGATTGGAAATTCCTTTATTCTTTTTCCTACTTAGTCGTGGAAATTTTATGTTGTTTATTTATTTATTTATTTATTTATTTTTAACCATAATACACTATTAGTACTGAAATTCCTAGGTCAGGACCAGGAAACCTAAACAGAAATGAGTCATTAATGTCTCATTAGTGATACTTGTGTTATGAAGAAGACCTGTTCTGCACAATTTGTGATTAATTGATTTGCAGATAAAGGGAAAAGTAACTGATGTCAGGGTTGAAACTAGGACAAGTGCACCAATTTTCTATTTTCTTTACTATAAATACAATAAAAAACATCTGAAATTAAATGATCAGACATATTTTGTCACCTCTAAAAAGCTTATTTAATCATTTTTGTTAAGCGGTCCTTGCACAAGAGGAGAGGTGATAGCCAGCAGTAAGTTTGCTCTCTCTGCTGCAGTGTAATTGTCTCACCTTTTAGTGTTAAATGCTGCGCTACACTGGATTGTCAAACAAAATGTGTGTCTGTGTGTATGTGCTATAATGAAGATAAGACATCCAGGAAATAAAACAGAATGACAGATCACAGGCTTTGTGCTTTAGATACACAGAGGCACAGGTGTAGTGTACACAGAGAGATTTATCACTGAGAGGTGACTTCAGAAGTTAATTTAAGCTCTGTCTTTGTACAGTAATCTTTGTCTCTGTGCCTGTTTCTTTTTCATGCAACCATTTTTCTTCTCCTTATTTTTCTTTGTTGTGCACCACTCTACATCTGCACTGTCACACACACCACCTTAAATGTTTGTGTGCATACAGTATGTCCCTGCTTCCCAGTGTGTCTGTGCAACATGTGGATATGTGTGAGTGAGATGCACTTTTAGGAAGCTGACAGTTGCCCTCAGGCCTGCGACCAAACATGGCGTTGTTTTGTTACTCCTTAGTGATTCTCAGCAATGTTGTCATGGTTCACAGGTCGGCTGTAATCGCTCTACTAGGTGGTCTTGTAAGCTTCTGCATCTGTATGTTATAGTGTATGACAGCAGATTGAAAAGAAAAACGCTCCACCAGTGTTCCCTTACCTCCTTGAAAACCTGGAATCTGTGACTATTTGTGACTATCTATTTTCCAGTCCTGGAAAACTCCTGGAAACTTGTCAAAGGTCCTGGAAAACAATTAAAACAACAGCAGATGGGGTTAGAACAACAGGGTGACAGTTTACAAATGCAAACACTCTAAATGCATCACAGAGTTGTGGTCTTGAACGCATCGTGATTCCTTCCAGCTCGGTGGGAAAAAAAAGTTAGTCGTAAAAAAATGTAACAGTTGCGGCTTTACTTTAAAACACCTTCAAGTCTGACTGAATATTTGGACTTATTCAACTTCTACAGAAGTGATTAGATGCCTCCATCTACTTTCACAAGCATGTTGTCTGGATTGTCCATCACCCCCTTGCGTGACTTGTGAAAATGTCCTGGGAAAATGATTTCTTCAGGACAGTGGGAACCCCGTGTACAGAAAATGAGAAAACAGGAAAGACCAGGCAGGAGTTTACTAATTAATCAGAGAAAAAAAGAAAGATTGAATAATCTACGTTGTTGTTTCCTTTGTTTTAAAATACTTTGCGACAGTCATTTTTGAGACTTGAAGGGTTTAATGACTCTTTAATCTGCTCCATACTGGGCTTCATGTGACTTGATGGTGGGAACATTCTGGTATTTTTATTAGTATTTAGGGTTCTGTGCATTAATTAGCATGACTGTACATGTGCATTGCCTACAAGGGTCATTTTTAACTGTTGTCTTTTGGCCTAATGTTACATTGGTCATTATAGCAAAAAAATAGACTGAATACACATTTAATCCTTACTTTGTTATATTGCTTATCCAAACCATTTTTCATATTCCAACATTCTGTTTTTCCAACCATATACTTACAATGCAAAATGTATAAGATTATTTGTTACACATAATTTCTACATTAAAAAATCTTTTCCTTTAGAAAATTATAAGTTTAACTACATTAAAAAAAACATTACCAGTGCAGCGACTTTGCAGCGCTGCACGCACATAGTGAACCAGAGTGAACCTACAAAATGATCTTCTTCTACATCATTATATTAAGTACATCCTAATCCCATTATCATTAATTGTGCATGTGTGTGTTGCAGAAAGAGAAATGATGGTGTAGATCTGACCCTGAATCATAATTTACAGTGACAGTCAGTAGCTAATGAGCGTGCAGCAGGATACAGGAGGAGGAGCTTCCTACAGATGATCTCCTGTCTTCTCGACATTTTAGTAAAAACTCAGTTGCTCTGTTTTTCTCTGCATCTCCTAACTGACCTGTAATAACACTTTCTATCCCCTCTCTGCTGCTCCCTCGCACTAATGAATTGGCAGTAACACTTACTCATTCTCTCACACAAACATCTTGTGAAGGATTTTTTTTCAGCCATACACGTTTCACTACAACACATTAATTTCTATTGCTGGAGAATGTCCTGAGTCAAGTGTATTTGTGTGTGTGTGTTCAGTGTTGATAAGTGTGCCCGGCCCTGTCCTGGCCTGATGTGTGCTGATGTGTAGAAAACACACACTCACGTTTGCCCTTCTTCCTTTGTGAGGACACTCAATCCATCAACCGAATAACAACAGGATGTGAACCTAATTTTAAATCATCAAACCAAGACTTAACCACCAAGCAGCTCGTTAAAGGGGCGGGACAACACGTCATCCATTTTCCAGAAAGTCCTCGTTCCCAAGGTGTAAAACGCAACCTGGTCCTCACAAAGATAGTCAAACAAGTACATACACACACTCACACATCCTTTTAATCTTTGACTAGTCTCTCCTGGCAGTTTGCTGTCCCTGTATTACACCCGGCTATTTTTAGATGAAGGTAATTTCTGCAATTACCTGAATCCCAAACACATGAGTCACCTGCTCATATTATATTTATTCATTTTGACAGGTCTGTCCAGTATATCCACTGTGTGTGTGTGTGTGTGTGTGTGTGTGTGAGAAAGAGACCAAAGGTTGCTCATGCTTGTGTTTGTTTGTAAGTTGTCAGTCATTAGGTGCAGCTTTTACATAACAGTGTTGGGACACATTACATTATGTTTGTGTTTGTGATCCTTGTATTTAATGGACACTGAAGTATTAGTCTTTATAATGATCACATGAAGTTATGTAAGTTATGTTTACTGGAATCTGACTTGTAACAAGTTCCCGGTTACATTTGCTTGATTGCAGAAAGGTGTGGGAGGCACCTTGCAGTAGTTTTTGGCCTCTACAGCAAAACAGTTGTACAGTGAATAAGATTAATAAAACTGGTCTACACTGAATAATGTATAAAGTCCAATGATAAGTGCAAATGATTAGAGCAATATTTGTTTTGATTTGTAGCATCAAGTACAAGAAAAGCCAGAGTTCCCACGCATCCTAGAAAACTTACAATTTCTATTTAGAGCCTTTTTCCAATTCTGGAAACCTCCTGGAAAAAAAAACCAGTAAAATGTCCTGGAAAACAACTTTGATGTTGTCGTCTTGCTGAGTGCAACCTGTGAGATCCCTACATACACTGACATTACAATTTTACAATAAATAATTTGGATATTTTGTAAAATTAAAGTTGCTAATTTACTCTAAACAAACAACACATACAAAACTACAATATTCTTTAAGATTAAACTTCAAATTTGTAAATTGAAATGTCCCAGAAAATTGCTTCTTGAAAACAGCAGGAACCTTTAAGGTGGACAAGAAATGCTGGAGGAGCCAGAAAGTGTGGGATAACATTCAGTCACGGACATTGCAGTTATGCAGCAGTTCAGACCATCACACCACCATAAGTGGGGATTCAGGTTTAAAAATAATGGCTTACATTTTCACAACTTCGGTATTCAGTCATCCTGGTGGATAACGGTGTAAAATAAGGATAATCTTCCACAGATATATTTATGAAATGTTGATCAATATGTGATAAATCTTGTTTGTTTTTTTTACTCTTGTATAATTTAGTTTACAAAACCTAAAAGAAAGGCACAAATTCAGTCATTTAAAGTCTCTTAAAAGGTGGCAAATGAATGATGAAAAACAGGATAAAATGTTAAATTGACTTCCACTAAATGGGCAAACCTGCTAATTGGAAAATAAAGTCATTTTACCTTGTATACAGTACATTAGAAAATAGAAATTCATTATTTCTTCAAAATATTTACATGCACTAAACTTCTGCGATGCTCTTATTTTGAAAAAATACTGTGAATGTTAAACTAAGCCTTGTTGTTGTGATTTCTTTTTCTTTTTTTTTAACCTGCTGGTCATCAAATGTTGGATTGTCATAATAATTCACTCTCTGGGGACAAAGGCCCACCTGACACACACCGGCTCTGCTGTCACTAATTGACCAGCTCATACAGAATGCATGAATCGAGTGCAGCTCAAGAATATAATGTGTGTGTGTGTGTGAGTGTGTGGGGGGTCATGGCTGGGTCATCTGTGAACTGAATCATTTGAGGCCAGCACACCTCAGGTTAATAGCTCCCATTTACCTGCCAGTCATTCTGCAGCTTGTGTGTTGAAATCCCGTATCCGCGACAGCTGTAGGTGTCAGGGCGGCTACATGGTGGTTGTCTCGACGCCCCGCCCCCACCCCCATGTATGTATGCATGTGTGTGTAGGTGCGTGTTTGTGTGCCAACTGCAGTTTGCTGGAATGGCGCTGTGTTAAACGGCTGTTGTGAATAATAGATACGGTGTGCGGCCTCAAGCCTGTTAAAAAATCCATGAGCTTCCTTTGCGCTGGTTTATACAGCCGAAGTGCTCATAGGAGAGAAAGAGAGTTTATAGCCTGTGTGGGGAGCCGTCAGGATGAGATTTGGGCAATCTCTGAATGTCAAGGCAAATGTTTGACTGGCACATTTCAAGACAAAGCTGTGGGATGGAGGGTCATTTTTTTGGTGCAGAAAAATACTTAAAGTCTTGAAGGTATGTAGTGACATTTTTTTTTAGTGTACTCTGCATTTGTTTTGTGCTATAGATTATATTAACCCTTATACACCTGAGCCTGCAAATTTCCACCTGGACTTTTTATCCCTATTTTGATTTCAAATTTAACATGCAAAATCTAACATTCATGTGCAATTGCAGTGTTTTTGTTCATGAAAAGTCTAAAATCAAAATCTGTTTTTGTGTTTTTCTGCTATTCCTGCTTCATTGTCACTGTTACTACACTCTTACAACACGTAGTATATAGTAAATCACCTGCTTTGCCGGCTTCTGTGAGAGGTGCTGGTGAAATTACCGTAATGACACCATATTAACTGTAAAGTGCAACATCTCAGCTCTCAGGAACCGTTGGAATTTTTCTGATTGCACAAACTGTGACATAATTACGGTAATCCAAAGACACACTTGCAGACCTGTCGCCTGTCGGAATTAAAGGGTTAATCAAAAACCAATAATTACACTTACAAATGTACTAACAATCTTTAAGCATTTGGCAGTTCTTCTATTATTGTAATTTAGGGCATTATATTTTATATTTGTTATCTACACTGTACATATATGTTGGTAGTCTTGTCTGTTTGAGAAGGGTACATGTTGGACCTGGTGATGAGTGATTGTAATTCATCCTGAAAGGAACGTGAACGCCCGCAGCACATTTCAAGGCTTGAATGACAATGTGAGCCTCATAGTTACACAAAAGGAAAGTCATCAAAGTCATTTTATTGCAATCCACTGGGTGTATACTGAAATACTTTTATGGGAGATGAGAATTTTAATTAAGTCAGTAGCATGAATCCTCTGGGTACCATGAAGGTCAGAACCACATTTGATCTCACCAGTAGTCAAAGAGATTTCTCCACAGACCGAATGTTGACGTGGACGAAGCAACCGGGTCTGAAAAGTGAAGCTAATGTGTGAGTGCAACAGTCCAAATAATAATCCCTAAAACAAATTTTCAGTCCTGAAATACTCACAAGTCATTCTGATATTGAGTAAGTAGATATTAGACTTCAAAAGAGGAAGATTTAGGGGTGTGGTTAGTTTGATTGGCGGGTCTGGTCTCCAATGATCAGCAGGTAGTTTAGAGGCTCATTCATCAGTGAATTCATCCTCGAGTTTAAGAGTCAGACCCTCCTCCTCCTCCTCCTCGCTCCTCCCTACATACCCAAATATGGTCACTTCTGGCTCCAAAAAAACCAACATGGCGACGTTCAAAATCCCCAAGTTTACAAACTGGTGATGTCCCATTTGCTTTGTCGTTTTTCTATACAGTCTGAATGTTTCTGTCTGGCCTGTAGAGGGTTGGACAGACCGACAAGCACAAAGGCAACAATGATAAATATATACAAGTTTTATGTTTTACAGCGTAGCGGCATAAAAGGAACAGTTATCACCCCTGAATGACCAGTTATTTCTGTTTCAGCCTTCACTGTTTTGGAGATCTGGCACATCGTTGGCAGCTCATTGTTACTCTGATAAGTCAATCATCCAGCAAACAGAATACATTCAGTTACAATAACAAAGACGCATTTCATTCTGTGTCTGTTTGTGAAAACATACAGACGATACAGATCCAGGAGAGGCATCCAGCAGCACATCAGTATCTCCAGTAAGAGAGGTTGGTTGTGGTTGCTTTCCCAGTGCCTCATATGGATGGATTTTTCCTTGAGTGTGTTGATACAAGGTTGTGAAACTAAAGAACATGAATCTTTTAATGTGTTTAGTGTAGTTAGTGTTCTCCGAGCTCATTACTATAAGGGAAATTGCCACTAAACCACAGAAAAACAATAACACTGTCGTCCGATATCTATGTACTGGCTTTTAAAAACATGTATCAGTGAAGTTTTACTGTAGACGGCATGTGAAGGGCTGTTCCTTGGTGGTCTGTGGAGAGAGAGAGTTGTGCGACTTTAGAGGGAAGAAGAGAAGAGGGAGGGAGGGAGAAGTCGGAGCATATTTTCTGGTCGTGACCCTTTTCCAAGGATTTCCCACACTCAAGCTCTGGGCTGTGTGTGTGTGTGTGTGTGTGTGTGTGTTTACAGAAGAATGATCCACCTCATGCAACAAATGCACGACTCAAACAAGACTATTCATATGCACTATATGAGGATAAGGCCTTTTAAGGAAAATAAATATCTGTCGCCATGCTGCATGTGTCAGAATTCAGATGTGTGTGCACATGCATGAAACAAAGTGAGGTGTCACTCGTCACAAGCGTC
>OOFC01018708.1:22991-35796 GCA_900323345.1 Pseudochromis fuscus
CCCCCCCGTGCAAAAAGACCAAGGTTGATCACTTCCTCATCAAGGACTGTCCTCCGCCGGCGAGCGGCAGCCTCCCCGAGAGAAACTCAGAGGGTCTGTGAAGGGGGACACTGAAATGCCTTTGAACAGCTGTGTGTGCGTGTCTGTGTGTTTATCAGAGTGACGCAGTGGCGGTCGGAGTGCGTCACTGTTCCTGTCAACCCACTGCACTACATGCTCACTTCTGGGACTTTCTGAGTGGAGAGCCATTGATAAACATAGGATGAAAAAGGGATCTCTGTGTTCTTTCTCCGACAGATATATTGTTGATGGAAATCAGAGGGACCCTTTACTGTAGGAGATGTCAGGTCGTACATCAGTAAGCTACAAGTGTCCATAGACTGTGTATAGACATGGACAAAGCAACCAACGGGCGGCTGTGGCTCAGATGGTAGAGTGGGTCACCTGTGAATCGTAAGGTTGTGGGTTCGACCCCCTGTCCACATGTCGAAGTGTCCTTGGGCAAGACATTGAACCTTAAGTTTGGACCCCACTGAACCCCAATGGTGGCTAGCGCCTTGCATGGCAGCTCGGTAGCCATTGGTGTGTGTGAGTGTGTGTGTGAATGAGTTGCTTTGGGACCTAGCTAAGGTCATGAAAGCGCTATACAAATGTACACCATTTACCAACCGAGTCTCAAAAATGAGGGCAATGCGAAGTGCAGTACCCCCGACGGCCACTAGAGGATGGCTTCAAAACGCTCTGGCTCCATTTGACTTAATAGTCATTCTGATGTCATTAGTTAAAGTCAGCTGTTCTTACTAGTGATCTGGTGGTACATCAAAAACCAAACATTATTAAGTAGATAATAGGCTTCAAAGAGAGGAATATTTAGAGTCGTGATTAGTTTGATTGACAGGTCTGATCTCTCTCATTGAACTCCAAAGTTGAGTCTCATACACAGTGGGCAGCATCCTTTGGTTCAAAGGTCAGACCCGCCTCCTCACTCCTCCCTTTGTATCCAAATATGGTAACTTCTGCCTCCAAACAACCAACATAGCGACATTCAAATGCCCATCACCTGGTTTAAAAGCCCGAGTCCACAAACCAACTCATGACCTCGCATTAGCTTTGTCCGTTCTATGTAGAGTCTGTGATTGTTTCATAATGTGCTTCTGACTCTTGGACTTTTCAAACTCGTTTCATTCCTTAGTACTGTACCCTCAGGGTGATCCGACAAAGGTCTGACACAAACCCACGAGGTTACGCTCACTGATCAGTCAGGCTTCCCACAGATGCTTTATTAAATCCCTGGAGGGCGATTTAAAAAGACATAAAGGAAAGTAAAAAAAAGAAAAAGAGGAAGGACAGAGAGGGAGACAGTGAGGAACTCCCTGGACTAAAATGATGGCACAAGAAAGGGAAAAGGAGGAGGGATGGATGGATGGATGGGAGGGAGGGAGGAATGGGAGGGTATTTGAAGGAGGATCGTGTGAGAGCCTCATCCCTCGGTTCCATCAGCGTGTCCAAATATGGAGGCTTCTGCTATTGTCGAGCCCTGTTCTCAAGACCCGCCACCGACCAGGGAGAAAACTGGAGGGCAGGGAAAGGGAGGGAGGGTTGGAGAGGCAAAAAAAAAAAGAGTGAGTGGTGGGAGAAAGTTTAAGTGAAAGGCAGATGGCTGAAAAATGAGAGAACAAGACAGCAGAGACAAGACAGAGCAGCTGTAAAGCACGCCAGCGAAAGGTGCTGTGAGATGTAAGGGTTGGCAAGACAAAAGAGGAGAAGGTGAAGGCTGGAGCAGGAGTTCAGTAAAGTTGGACAGTCTGTGCAAAGGAAAAACAAGTCCAAGTCTATTTTTAGCATTGGAGTGGTTTGTTTTCTGGCTGTCCCAAGATGAAAGTGAAGAATAAGAGAACAAAGTGGATGAAGCTCAGAGAGAGAGAGATGGTGAACCACCGCGTGCCTTCATTGGTTAAAAGTGTCTTGACGTCTAATTGGCTGAAGTGTCCCTTTCTGTCTCTTTCGTATTCACACGCATGTCCACTCTTCTGTGTGTGGGACCAGAGGGGAGCCGGCGACCTTTGGGTCACTGGGGATGGTTTTGATCATGTGGTTGGAAGCTGCCATAAGGTCAAAGGTCGTTTGTCAGGAAGTGCAGAGTCCCGCCTGGGGATTGTCTGAAATGTCAGTTTTAGTTTTGCAAAATTCACTCAGACGCTCCACCGGCAGGACTTCTGAGGTGTGTGTTTCTTCATATATGAGTGTGTGCACAGGTGTAAAGTTTGGGTTTTTGTGTGTGGTGAGGCTGAAAAAAATGTGAGTGTGTGTTCTGAGTTATGCAAAGCTGTGTGCAATCATTCACCTGTATTTACGGTTGAGTTGTTTGGTTACAGCTCATGTGCAGCGCAGGGCATTTTTTTAATAGTGTTATTTTAACCACTGATCACTAAAAAATAAAATGAAAATTCATAGACTAGAATAAAATGAATATGGGATACATAAAATAAGAATAAACTTAAAATAAGTGCAGTTGTACAGCTAGTATATTTGGATAATATGATGTCAGTAAGTTTTTTAAAAAGCCACCACACTTCCTCAAGACTTTGCAGATATTCTCTAATTGATCACCGTGACTGACAGTTAAAGTATAAAATATTTATTTTACACTGATATAAAAATACGAAAAGCAGTCGCAGAAAAAATAGTAATTTACATTTGGCTTGATAACTGACATAAACAGCTTTTTATTATAAAACTATAAAACTCTGTTGATGATGAGTTAGTGTATTGATCGTTTCTGCATTAGAGCCGCATAAGTGTTAGGGAGTGAGGATGTGTGTTCGCAGTAGAGTAATCGCCCTCTGTGTGTGTGTGTGTGTGTGTGTGTGTGGTCTTCAAGTGTACATGTGGAATGTGACAACCCAGCTACATTTCCTCTCCATTCATCCCTGTGTTCACTGATTGATTGATTGATCGGTTGGTGTGTTTATACTTTTTATGCTTGGTCTCATGAATGTGTGTGTGTGTGTGTGTGTGTGTTTGTGTGCATCTCAGGCAGATGCTGCATAATGTATGAACTCTCCACACAAACAAATAATCTGAAAAAAAAGATCATTGCACTATACAGATGTTTTTATTTGTATATTATTTTGCACACTTGTTGGTGTGAAGTGGAGGAAACTTTATCAAATGAATAATTATAAAAATAAACTTGTATGGAGGCAATAATAATGAAAACACTCTATTATTAAGTGGCACACAGGTGACAAATTAAAGGAAAACCTGTGTTTTGTTAAATCAAATCCACTATCCAAACAAAAATCAGGTCAGTTTGAACAAATATAGGTCAGACCCCAAACACAGGTCAGGAGAAAGTGGTAAAAAAAACCAAACAAACAAACATAGTGGGCCTGCAAATATTTTACAAAAAACCCTGCTGGTTTCTGTCAACTAAATCATTAGTCATGGGCTTTTTTAAAAGCTCAAAACGAGGTTTCATACAGAAATATCACTAATTAAACTTGTCAGAAACAGAAAATTAGAAATAAAGGCCCGCCTCTAATACAAGCTGGTCTCAGATAGTGTGGAGATACCTTCTGCAGTTTAGGTAAATAAATGCCACTAATTGAGGATAAATGAGCCTCAAAACAATAAAAGCAATGGACTCAGAATTGTTTGATCACTATGAAAATGAAATCATTTCAGATTTTGTATTTTGACTAGTTGAGTAGAGCTCATTGTCCTGAATAATAATCTGTTAACTCAGTGAAGAGGAGTCTGCTGCAGTGAGATGACAGCCTGCAGCCTCTCTGAATGGTCTGTCCCTGGTGTCGAGGTCAGATGCTGCGCTTCACAATCAGTTGTCAGCTTTGGTTTATATTTGTTCGTCTTAATTTTAATAAGCAAATGTAACTCTGCTGAGTGTGCCAAACTAAGTGTAAACCTTTTGCTGAGCTTTGTTTATCCTTTGTCTTTCATTCCCACAGGGTTTAGGGTGGATGGTGTCATTGTTACCCACTAAAAAATGTGGGTTAATTTAACCTAGTGAGATGGGTTGTTTTTGTCTGGTGGATAAAATACTGGGTAAAAACAACAAATAAATGACATTTGAGGTTAAAAATGACAAGATTTTGCATTAAAAACTACAAAACATTTATTTAACACAATAAAATTGTATAAAAACATATCTGTGATATCAGACATGAATTTCAGACAACAGCACTCAGATGAACATGTCTGTGTGTAAATCCAGTGTCTTTGTGTATGTGTTGTTTTTCTTAGTGTTTCAATAAATGTGCACCAGTTCAGTCCCACATAAAGTGCTTGCATGTCTTACCTCTGGTTCTGAAGGTTTTGAAAAAGTATTTCAATAAAAATGAACCCTCTCCT
Source organism: Pseudochromis fuscus (assembly GCA_900323345.1). Lineage (NCBI taxonomy): Eukaryota > Metazoa > Chordata > Actinopteri > Pseudochromidae > Pseudochromis > Pseudochromis fuscus. Next base: position 27,363 of record OOFC01018708.1, read on the forward strand.
AACTTCTCTTACATACATCAAATATTTGATATTAATCTGTCATGAATAAAAAGCCCTGTTTTCTTCTTTCAGAGGAGTTGGTGCGGGGAGTTTTTCATATAGATTGAATTTTCTGTCACAGCAAAGCGTGTTAAATGTAAAAAAGCATACACACTAAAAAATACTAGGCTGTTTTAACTTGGAAATGGGTAAATATTTCATTGTTTTTTACCTGACATTTGACTTAGACTTAGAAAACTTTATTATCCCTCATGGGGGCAATTTGTTGTACAGCCAGCAGAAGGAGAAATGACACCACCGCGATGCCAACAGGCAAAAACACACCATACACACAATCATAAATACAATGCACCAGTGTTTCAAGGACCAATCATCACAACATATTATTTACAAGGCCGATTGTTTGATTGTTTTTACCTGACATTTTGTCGATTTTACGTCCATCTTACTTGGTTAAATTAACCCAGCATGCAGTTAGCCCAATATTTACCCAGTTCCAGGTTTAAAAACCCAGAATTTTTTAAAGATGGAAACTGCATTTAAAATGAACGATGCAACCCAAAAATGAAGATAATGCGAAAGAGCAAAAAAGTGCATTGGACCAAACGGACCATAGACAAGTCGAGTAGAGCTGGTATTACGTATTACATACAGTATGGGCATTTTGGTGTCTTTACGTGTGGATGTGTGTGTTGTAGTAATAGTAGTCGTCCCCAGCTGAACCCTATCTGCTTCAGCCAGCTGGCCTGAATAAATCAATAAAGCCCACTGAGCTACATTGAGACTTTAGAGAGCTGGTGTCAGTTTCTTTTTCCTGAGTGCTGCCTTCACTGAGCCGGGAGAAGATCAATACACACACACACTAATGGATTAGCTTTGTTATGCATGGACTGACATGCAGAGGATACTGTACAATGTACTTTATCCAGAGAGCAGTAGATACTCATACCTTTGCACTCACACACACACACACACACGTTAAGCTACTGTGCACTTTACTGCCGGAAACCTTTTTTTTTTTTACTGTGTGTTATGTCACGCCTTTAAATGTTTCACAACTCAAGGTTTGTTTTAGAGTTTCGCGCAGGCTGCTGATAAAATTTAAAAACTGAAATGGAAGTAGAAGAGGAATGTGGGTTATGTGAGGTATGCTAAAACTCAATGGCCTTCAAAGTACTCGAAGTCTCTTCCGCCCGCCCCCTCCTCGCCGTCTCTACGATGTTTGCCACTGCCTGTTTTCGCAATCTCATCAATACCCGTGTCATTAACTTGTCAGCATTTTCCTGCTGTGCTGAAGGAGGATCACAGAGTATTTTCTGACCTTTACAGACTTATTTGAAACATTATTTGAGATTCTCCAGCAACCGATCTACACCAGCTGCAAAGTGAGACTGTAATATTTGTAAAGACTGAATAAAGGATTCCTTGTCAGGGTCCTGGTGATGCACAACCTGGTTCACTCTAATTGACAGAAACAGTGTTAGTGTTATTAACCTCTGTGCTCTTCCTAGTATGACCAGTTAAAATCTGCTTTGAAAAAATCCTACGCAACACACACACAAACTTGCTTAGCTACTGACTTAATCACTTATAGTTAATTAAGTTTGCAGACAGATTTCTCTGCCAGTTTGGTCCAATCAAAGTCACCATCAAGAGAGGATGAGAGGATCTGAGGGAACTTCCTGGACACTTACACAGTGTTAAACATTTTTCAGAAGGATTTTCTGGTGTTTTACTGATGGTTGTGAAGAGTGAAGTATTTCCTGTTGGTGTCCAGTTGCCTTTAGACAAATATTCATATAATTTTAAGTCTCATTCAGTGACCCCTGGTGACCTGTGCTCTTTATCTTTTTCTACTGGTTCATCTCTACAATAATGAATCAAATCCCAAGAAATTGTTGGCATTTTTTACTTTGATTTCCTTATTTCTTATTGAATTTCAGCTGAAGTTGTCTTGAACATGTTGGAGTTACTTGCTTACACTATTGTTTGACTGCTCTAGATTGATAGTAAACAGATTGTCGTATCTGACGGTGGCTCGTACATGACCGTGTTTTGACTTGGACACAATGATGAGAAGAAAAAAGAAAACGGGTGTTAACCTATAATTAGAAGAAAGTAATTGCAGTAAAATATATTCATACATCTTTCATACTTATCCAGTACAAGGTCCCAGGAGGGGGTGGAGCCTATTCCAGTTGGCAATGGGCAAGACGCAGGGTACACCGTGGACAGATCGCCTGGCTATTGAAGGGCCAGCACAAAGAAATTTATGCTCATACTCGTAGCAAATTCAGAATAATCAAATGACCTAAATACTGTCAGGAATACATGGAGAAAACTGTGGGTACGCAGTTTTCTTTACCTGTCAAAACCAAATAGAAAAGGCAAGATAAGCCAACAACTTTTTGTGAGATTACATGTTTGTGTGTGAGCATTAACCCTAAGTTAAAGACTGAGAACATCTCCTGAATCTCTGCTGTTTGAGGGATTACAATAAGACTTACAGTGACTCCACACTCTGAAGATTAGGTCACTCTGTCATACTAATAAGGATTTCTGCAGACAAGAGAGCAGCTTAAAACTGATATGTGACTAGTGATCTTTAACCCCTCTGCCAGTGTAGCAGTGAAACCCCAAATATTCATAGAAATGGGCTGTACCTCTGCCAGGATGTTATTTCTCTTCATAAAATCAGTCATTGTGAGTAGCAGGTTAAAGGTTGTTGGAGTCACTGGAACTGAAACTTAGTGAGTGGCAGCAGTTTTCATTTTGTAACCACTGTTTTATTAAAGTAGTTCTTCTATTATCACATTAAATTTGTATTGCTGACCCACTAAAGTAAAGTGGTAACTCGCTACAGAGAGGGAGGACTGAGAGAGGTGGAGAAAAATGTGTTTGATTCACTAGGACTGTTGAAAATACTCAGTAGTACACAAACACACCCACTCAGCATCAGACTGACGCACATGCTTTCACGTATAGGTCGCATGCTCATCAGTCACACTTACACAGGCCAATACATGATTGCATATTTTCTGAGTTTTCTGTGGAATTTAAAACAGAAAAATACAAGTCAGTTGCTTTGACATCCCGCCGGGTCAGGAGGAGTTTCACTGACGAGATCTTTTCTCATCTCAACAACACTCAGTGCTTTTCCACAACTCTTGAATTATTCTGTTTTACCTCCTAAGGAGCGCTGCTGATTGCACATTATAATATGTGTTCGGGATGTGATTCTGAGATACTGTAGTAAAGATGTGTGTGAACCATTAAGATCCTTTTTAGTTAAAAATCAGCTCTTTGTGTCAAAGTGTGAGAGTCTAATATTCTGAACTAATCCAGGAAAACTATATAATTTTTTTTATTTTTTTAAAGTCCATGGTCTGACCCCAGAACCCAAGGACACTCTTTAGCCAGCATCTAGTGGCCATCAAGAGTATTGCACTTTAAACTTCATTTTTGAGCCCCTGCTGCTGTGTCCATCTCCAGTCTATGCTTTGTGGCCTACAGTGGCTCCGCCAGTCGTCTCCCTGCTAACAAGGTTAGCATCGTTAGCGGTTTGAACAATGAGGCCAGCTAGCCAGGTGACTGTGTGTTTGGACAGGCTGATAGCGGCTGGCTGTGAGCCACCACTCTAATCCACTGTTTGTGTATATCCTTGTTGGCTCTACACCAGTGTGAACAGGCCAGAGCCCTCGGCTGATGTGCAAACATAGTTGATGAAACACCCAGTGTTGCATTACTGTCCGCATGTCAGCGTGTGTGCATCAACAAAACACGGGTGGTGATTGGCTAATGAGTGTATGTCTGTGAATAGGCCCTATTTTCACAAGGGAGACATTTTCTTAGTGAATGTGCCACTAATGGCTGATGGGCAGCGGTGATCTGCAAAATGAGTCTGTACAGCTACACAGCTGCGACATGAACATGCTTTGTGAAAATAAAAAAGAAGTACACGTTTCCTCGTAATTTCAGTACTAACTCAGTTTAGTCAAAAAAATCAGCTACAGACAAAACTGACTGAATAATAATCTGATCATCCTCCAGCCTGTTACACTGACAAATGTAGTGTAGTAATTTATATTTAACATGTCCATCAGGAGTTTAAATACACTCAGTTTTATACCTGTGAGAAATGTTTGCTACAAACAAATTGCGTCTCTGTTGTGTCCTGTTAAGTCTGTTAAGTGCAAATCATGGTGTGCTGAACAAAGCACCATTCTGTTCCCTCCTGTTAGGCCTGCAGACCTACCTGATCTCAGGGAAGAAGCTGGATGTGCAGTGCGGCTGTTCTCAGGTGGGACTACCAGGGGGGGATTCTGCAGGGGTCAACCTGTCCTCCTGTCCTCAGCCTCGCACACCAGACATCATCCCTGGAGGGGCGCAAGCTGCTGAGCCCCTGCTGTCCCATCAACCAGGACCAGACAGGACTGCGGTAAGAAGAGGAAACAAAACTGATCATTATAATAATAATAATAGTAATAATAAAAACTTTATCCATCCCAAGTTGAGAAAGTCTTTCATTCCAACAGTCATTGATGCAACAGGGTGTCATGTGCTCTGCATCAGCAGGCAACTTAGGGTTCAGTGTCTTTCAGGAGGAGCCAGGGATCAAACCCCCAACCTTACAGTTACTAGACCACCCCCCCAACCCCCTGTGCCACAGTCATGAAAAACAAATAGTGCTAGCAGAGGATGGTTTCGATCCATCGACCTCTGGGTTATGGGCCCAGCACGCTTCCACTGCGCCACTCTGCTCTCAGTCACCCCAGATGGGACTTGAACCCACAGTCCCTGGCTTAGGAGTCCAATCCCAGCGTTCAGTGTCTTGCCCACAGAGTGTACATAGAAATGGATGAAGCAAGCATGATGTCACAAGTAGATTTGCAGACTCACGTTTTGAAGCCAGGAGATCGGCACTTGAACAAGGCCATGTTGGTTATTTAGGGCCAGGAGTGATCATATTTGGATATAAAGGAAGGAATGAGGAGGTGGGTCTAACCCTTGAAAACGAGGACTCAAGTATGAGACTTGAGTTCAGCACCAGTCTCACTGGAGACCAGGCCTGTCAATCAAACTAACCACGGCCATAACTCTTCCTCTTTTTGAGGCCTAATATCTACCTAATAATGATTTTCTTCAGATAGGCCACCAGGTGACTAAGAAGAAGAATTAACTTTAGCTAATGACATCAGAAAGACTTGCTTATAAAATATACTATCTGTGTATTTCATGTTTGCCCTACCTTCTGAGCCACCACCATGTAAAACAAACACAGTGCTAGCAGAGGATGGTTTCAATCCATCGACTCCAGCACGTGTCCACTGCACCACTCTGCTGTCAGTCACCCCAGATGCGACTTAAACCCACAACCCCTGACTAAGGACCACAGCTTCACTCTGGAAAGCATTCACCCTTCATGATGATAGACTCACTGAGGTTCAAAATTCAAATACTTTTTAGAACTAAATTTGACTCCAGTTCTGGTATGTGTATTTTCACTGTACCGTACTGTTTACTGCTCAGTCACTCATGTATGATGTGATGTGGTCAGTACAAACTGCTTCTGTATCACGTTTTAATTTGTCAGCCTTTCCTCTCTGCTGCTCGTTGCTCTCCCCAGCCTCCCTGTGTGTTCCATAAGGTGGTCCTGTCTTCGATGGCGGAGCAGGGTGATGATGTGGCTGTGCTGAATGGCTGTCAGGAAGAGCACAAGAGCGGCAGTGCCAAGGTACTACGCACATACCTGAACAGTGACAGCACCAGTACACTTCTCAAGTACCGTTCAAGCATTTGTTATTCAAGCTACTGATCTCATCCTCCCCCTTTCTACTGCTCTCCTCCATCCTCCTTTTTTTTTTATATATGCATCTCCTTCATCTCCTCCTCCTCCTCCTCCTCCAGTTCATCCCAGGTCACAGCCCCAGAGCAGCCAACGGTCTCCTCAGTCCCCCGCTGGAGGATCCAGTACGGGCCAGCCAGAGTTCACTATGTGACATGCTCCAGGAAAAAGAGAAGAAGACCAGCACCAGCACAGGGACTGGCACCAGTCTCGGCATGGCTGGAGGTGCGGGGGCGGCAGGTACAGACATGGATCACTCCGCCCTCATCCAGCTGCGTGACAAGAACTTCAGACAGAAGAGCGACGCCCACTTTGTGGATGTTATCAGGGAGGACAGGTGAGACACGGGGTTAAAGGTGGAACTGATAATGTCACTCAAGGGTGATTGTGATGATCGGGAGATAGAGAGTGAACAGCTTCCAGTAAGTAGCAGATTTATAAGTTACCCTGCACTCAGGGCTGGAGCACATCCGCTCCTGGTAATAAGTGGCCAGTGTTTTACAGGATATTATCAAACAATATGTCCTTGGCAAGTGGTGAGAAGCATACGCACAGAGGAACACCGACAGAAATATGTAAACCATGTAAAATATGTGTCACACAGAAAGTCCTCGCAGTGCTCTGGGACAAAAATGTGTCTCACTGATTTCTGTATAATGTAATAAGATGGCTCGACTCACTGGTTGTGTTGGTACACTTCATTCAGGATTTCTTCTTGGTTCATTTTCTTGGTGAGTGAACCCACATCCATCTGTAAAAGCCAAAATTGCTGAACTGAGCAGAGGACTTCTTACATTTCCTATACTCCATTAATGTTGTTAGCAAATAAACTTTCTCTGATAGTCATAATCATTCATTAGATCTTTATTTACCCTCTTTTTTTGCTTCTCTCTACTTTTTAGTCTGATGAAGGATAACTTTTTCAAGCCACCCATCAACAAGATCAGCCTTAATTTTCTAGAAAGACCTCTGGAAAAGGCATATCGCAGCAGCTACAAGGAGGAGGTACACACACACACACACACACACACACACACACACACGAAAACAGTTCCCGGTACAACTAGTGAAATGTAACTTTACAGAGTTCTTTTACACTCGCTGTGAGGATATTTGTCAAATGCATGAAGAGGAAAAATCAGCTCAAACACAGCAAACTCTCACTTGTAAATAAATGTACCACAGCGGGAAACGACAAACTGTAGTATTAGTACTTCTTGACTCTTGGACAGTGTGTTTTATCTCTCTCTGTGTCTGTGGGTTGTTCCAAGTTTTTTTTCTTGTCTCCCGCTTGTTTCAGAAATTTTCTTCCACACATTCTCACACACTCTCACTGACCTCACAGTCTTGTAGCCCCCTGCTGTTAAGCCAGTGCTACTACAGAGTTGTAGAATAATAATAATTATCAGAATAAAACAGTGAATATTCTATGATTGTCACAGTTTTTGGCTTTTAGCTGCAAATATGAATTTATTCTGAAAATATATATTTCTACATGATTTGTTTATTAAACACCTCACAGGTTGTAGTTTTTCACACTATGATCAGACAGTCAGAGGAAATGTGCTGACTGATGACTCTGTCCTGAGATGATTATTCAGATTTTTGTGAATGTTTGAATCCTGCACTGTACAAAATCACCCAGATAAAACACCCTGACGTTTATAGTGAAAAAGATTTTTTTTTTTATCCACCTTTAGCTCTAATAAAAATAATGATTTGGTCTTTCATGAACTAAAATGAAATATCTTTCATTATCATATCATTATCATATTTAATATGGCCAGTCCTCATAGATGTAATGGGAGAGGAGACAGGTGTTAAGTCTGTATATGGAATGGACAAAGCTAATGTTGGTTTGTGGAGTCATGCTTTGAAGCCAGGAGTTTGGCATTTGAATGTCGCCATGTTGGTTGTTTAGAGCCAGAAGTGACCATATTTGGATATGAAGGGAGGAGTGAGAGCGCGGGTCTGACCCTTGAGCCGGGGACACTGTCCAATGTGAATGAGACTCGAGTTCAGAGCTGGTTTTATGAGAGATCTGTCAATCAAAATAACCACGCCCCTAAATGTTCCTCTTTTGAAGCCTAATATCTACTTAATTATGATTTTTTTTTCAGAGAAGAGTTAACTCTAGATAATGACATCAGAATAACTTGTGAGAAAAAGGTAGTGACTGGGTATTACATGATTGATAAATAATTGAAGTCAATTGGAGTTTTTTGAAGCCAGCCTCTAGTGGTCATTGGGAGTATTGCACTTTTTTTGCCCTTCCGCATTCACCAATTTTGTTTTGTTTTTGTTCGCCCCAGTTGCTTTGTCTATTTTTGTATACAGTCTATGGTTAAAACATACTCTTAAGTACATGTGCACTGTTCAAAAAAGCAAAAAAGATACATTTTGAGGGATTCTCTGAACTTTGAAGGTGTGTTTGTCATCTCAGAGTAAAATCAGCCATTGCCTCTCCTCAGTTTCACATCCCTCTTCTTCTTCAGGTGAAGAACCAGGTTCAGGTGCAGACCTTTGCGAGCTCCACCTTCAGCTCCTTCCTGGATGTTCTCCTCAGCTGTTTTGTCTTCCTGGCCCTGA
>OOFC01018711.1:17382-29173 GCA_900323345.1 Pseudochromis fuscus
AGGAGTGAGGAGGCGGGTCTAAATCACTCCCCAATGTGGATGAGAATCAACTTCAGCACCGGTCTCATTGGGGACCAGACCTGTTGATCAAGTTAACCCGCCCCTAAATCTTCCTCTTTTTGCAGCTTAATGTCTACTTACACTATCGAAAATGATGATTTTTGAATTGAAGGCACTTGGATCCAGGTTCTAGTGGCCGTCGGGGGTATTACACTTTGGTCTCATTTCACCAATTTCTACATATAGTTTATGTTTCAATCTTATGAGAGACCTGCCACAAACCAAATTTGATTTTGAAACTGAATCTGTGTGATGTCTGTGATCAGGAAGTTACACACCACTGGAGGAGATATCATATTTGTCACTACACCCACTGGTCCACAGGAATAAACAAACAAATAAACAAAAAAGTTATTAGGTAATACTGCAAACTAGTGCTGACCACAGTCTAACCCGCTGTAATCACGGCAGTGTCGAACTTTTTGTTTCTTTCAAAAGTTTCTATCTGTTTACACAAGTGAATATTTTTAACATGACATTTTCCAAAGCACTTTGTTGAGTAAAACTCACTCATGTTGGTGTTCTCATAAATATTATATTAAATGATATGGCAGCAATGCTCCAGGGTATTTGCTGCAAGTTTATCAAGTGCATCACACTAAGAAGTCAGTAACTTCCTGGTCACACAAATCAGACAGAATAAACATCAAACTAAAACACTTTTTTTTTCATTTTCTACTTTAGATTTGAGCATAACATTAAAAAAATAAATAAAATAATAATAATAAAATCATTTTTTGGCTTCACCCAATTTGAGATTCCCTCGGATGGAAAATGAACAAAACAAATCCTGCACATATTTGCAGTGTTTCTCTTCTGTCCTGTACCCTTTAAATTTTGTTGTCCATTTGTCTTATGTTTTTGGATTTGCTTGAGACTGCTTCTCTGTATTTAACTTTTCTAATTTTGATCATCCGTGCAGGTATCTTTGCTGCATCATTTCTCTTCGTCCATCCGCCCTCGGTCCATTCATCAGCTACCACTTCCTCCTTCTTGCTTTTCCTCTTGCTGTCTGTCTCCCCTCTCAGTCACTCTCTGAGCTCAGCTGTTATTTAAAATATCATGCTTCCTCCTAAGTCAGGATCATTTTCTCAGGGTAGCGGCAGAGGGGAGGCGGGAGGACAAAGGTGGAGAGGAGCAGCTGCTAATCAGCAAGAATGGGAGGGAAAGGATGAAGGGAAGACAGGAGCTGGAGAAGAGCAGCTTCTTAACTTGGGAAGTTTCACCTGAATTTCATAGGGAGGAAAGGATTGGAGAGAGACAGGGAGGGCCAGGGAGAAAAGAGAGACACAGAAAGGGGAGACTAAGTGGATTAGAATAAAGGACAGAAGGGAAGGGTGGAAGAGAGAAACATCAAAGCTGTTGAGGGAAAAGGGCGTCTGGCATCGGAGAGAGAGGAGAAAGAAACACAGAAAGAGGCTAAAAAAGAACTCAGGGAACTATTACTTATCAAAAAGCTGACAGGAGGCTTAAGTTAGTTATTTGACAGCCCTACCAGGAGACCTGAACCTACCAGCACTTCCTGTGGTCTATCAAACAGGTCCTGCTTTCATTTGGACCCTACAAATATCAACATATGAATGACATCATTCATTTAATCCTTACATACTGTTCATATTTGATGCTTTCACAGTGTGGTTTGGATCGTAATAAGCATCTTTATGAAATTTTGAACTTCGGATGTATTTATAATGTGTTAATAGCCCATGGATGATTAGTGCTTAATTTATGTGTCAGAGAGCAGTGAGTGTCCACAGTCTGGGCCACTGTCCTATAAAAGAACTCACATGGCATGTACACAGGAATCTCTAAAACCACATTTATTTTTCTTGATTTGACCCAAACTGGTGGAACTAAAATCTATTTTAATAGACAAAAAAAAAATGGCTCAATTTCCCCGAAGGGATGAATAAACTTTTTCTGATTCTGAAACAGCCTCAGTGTACAAACAATTGTAGCATCTGTATAACAGTTTAAACTATTTTCATGTTTGTGTATTTTGGATCATTTTAGGAAAACTCGTATTGGTATGGTATTTTTACTGTTGTCAAATGTCAAATTTAAACAATACAAAGTATCCGCGAGGTTCATTTTGAATGCTTTCCAGTAGTAATTGCCACATTGCAGTTAAGTAAAAGGAGTTTCCCAAAACAGTCTCTCAGTTTTCTCCCAGTTTCTCGACCTGTGGTCTGGAGGACAAACGTGGACACACACAGACAGTAGTTAAAATTTTTCATAGAGATGTATAGAAGCAGTGCACAAAAAATAATCATCATATCACCAGAGTTCGTCCTTGAGTGAGGAAATGTATGATGACCTGGAGGCAATCGCTGGCACAGTAAGCACCTCCTCTACCTTTAAACAGCCTCTTACTGCACAACTTCAAATGGCTTCTTCCACTTTCAACCATTTTCCCTCCCCAAAGCTGGCAGAGGGATTTTTAAGATACAGTGAGGTTTGTTTATGTCGCCCTGTGGCTTTGACTGTATTTTTAGCATTATGTCACCTGTGTGCCATAAGCTTCATGATTATCCTATAATCCCCTATGCAGACTTTTGTCAAGTCTGTATGACACAAAGTAAAGAGATAAATTTGGTTTTATTTCACGTGTTAAATACCTGTCGCACAGACCAGCTATAAATCTCCACATAAGAGGATAAATCTTACTAAAATTAGAAAAATTTCAATGTATATATAGAAACATACATATAGATACATACATGTATAAACACTACAATATATTCCACATTACACCCACTGACTTGTTTGGATGTAAATGAAGCTGTACTTCATTATACTGTGTTGTTAGAGCCCGATATGTAACAACAACTCAAAATGTAACAACATCCTGAATAATTATGAAAAAAAATGTAATAAAACTCGAAATGTAAAAGTGCTGTGCCTGAAATGTAATTAAAAAAAATAATGAAACCTAAAATGTAAGAAGCTGTTACATTTTGGGCATAGTTTTTACTTTTTGGGCTCAACAACAATTTGGGTCATTGTTACGTTTCAGGTCGTTGTTACATATCGGGCTCTAACATGTCTTACTTCTTCAACATTAATGCAGTCATAATATTTAATGAGCATCTCTGAATTTCTTGGACTTTTCCTAATTTAGGGTAAATAGTGGAAAATTTCAAATGCTCATAATTAGACAGACACAAAACCTACATTACACCTTCAGTTTATTTCTGTGCTCTCATCTTACTTTCCCGGCACTTCACCATCTTCACTTATTCAACTCACATATGATCAAAATGGACTATATTTTTTTCTCTAGCTAGTGTGTGACCCCACACTTTGACTGAACTCCTGCTGTCCTGCCATTTAGCTCGAGCTGCTCTCTACACAGTCCTGCTAAAAAAGCCTGGGCAGTCCTCCTATTCAATCCTAAACAGAAGGTCTATTGGGAGTGTGGGTGGCCTGCCAAAGTAAGAAGCATGGAGAGTAGCCTGTGGCCTCATTAACTGTGCAATTACAGTCACCCATGACCTTGGGTGGGAAGCGTGAATTTTCAAATCCCATTTCTGCTTGTCAGTAAGTGTTCTTATCATTACCAGAACAATTCCATTAAACCTCTCCCTTTGTCCAACCCACTGAGGATGATACAGGCAGCTCTCAGATGTGCAGATACTAAAGAGGGCTTAATGTCCCATCTTGAGTGGTACTGCACTGTTTCTGATGAACTTTACTCATTAGCTGGTTGTTCAGACCAAACCAAGTAAAGACTTCATTATAAGTGTCTTCCCGTGGCCTGAAGTGCCCTCTCGAAGTGTAAAGTGAAACCAACAGGATTGGTTAAGTAGTTTGAAGACTTACCACAGGTGCCGTCTCTTTCCAGTGTGTGTTCATTGTTGTGACACTTGCACACATTTGTAACAAAATGGTTTATGCCTCTTTGCATTTTGGGCCAAAAGAAACGGTGCCTAATCAACTTTAATGGCCTCTCGGTGCTCAAGTGACCCATTTCCTTTATGTAGCTCATTTAGAAAGGGGCAGCGGTACACTTCTGGAAGCACATGCTGCCATTTGGGCTGTTTCCTCCTGTGCACGCTCCCATCTGTGCTAATCACTCTGTATTTCCTTCATACTGTTTCAAACTTTCACCTTTCTGTTTGTGTGTGGGGCAGGTTTTCCCGTTTTTCATTCACTTGTGAAATGTGCTGCTGGTCACAGGCTCTTGTTGTTGTGCTCTCTGGCTCTCAGTTTTTTTGGGGGGGGAGGTGGCTGAACTGTGGTGAGCTTATTCTGTGTTACTGAGAGTTTCCAGAGTGCATTAATACCCCTTTTCCACCGAGCTGGTTCCAGTGCTAGTTCGGGGCCAGTTCCTGACTTAGCCCCAGTTTGTTGTGTTTCCACCACTGGCCCCAGTCACTAAAACTGGGGCTAAGTCAGGCCCCACTTCATTGCTGGACCAGAGCTGAGCACCGACTAAGCAGCGACTACACCAATAGCTGGAGGAGTGATGGTGGAAACACACAACTAGCAAAAGTAGGAGAGTAGAATAATAAATATATGGTAGCTACTAACAGTTGGATGTTTAGGCTCTGGATGTCAGTGTAGACCTGTAAAACCAGGAACATAATTTGTATGCATGTGATGAACTTCTCCATTTAAGCATTATTACAGTGAGGGTGCACTTCACCATCATATGCAACAAGGAGGGACATCGTGATTTCCCAAAACTGAATAAATAAACTGAATAAACTGCACGTAGCGATGCAAAACTACTTTGTTAACTTAATCGTGTTGTAACTAGAATATCCGCTGAAAAAAATATTTTTTTTCATGGACTGATAGTAACAGGGTAACAGTAGTTTGTTAACAGCGGCTAGCTTGCTAGCGGCGTGTTGTTGAGTGACCGGCTACTGCTGACACACTGACGTGGCCCCAACTTGACTCCTTGCCAATGGAAAAGCAAACCAGTTCACAGGAGAAATGGAATCTGAACCAACTAACCACCAGCTCTGGCACGAGCACTAGTTCTTGTTTTGTGGAAAAGGGGTATGAGTAAAAGTGAATTCAAGAGGGGAGATGATTGTGTTTGCTGGTATAAAATACCTTATTCTGTTGTTGGGACTGCATCCTGACAGGTTCGGGACTAACTTGTGTAAATCTGCTGCCTGTTACTTACTAACTACTCTCAGTATACTGCACATTAGAGTCTGCAGGAGCTACTGTCACATTCAGAAACTCAGAAATCCTTCTATCTGGATTCATAGGCTTCATGTGTCTAGCTGGCAAATGCTGCCTGGTTAGAGCAATGACATGCTTTGCTCCCTGGCTGTTCCCCATCGCCTTGCTGTCTGTGATGGACAGCACTTTAACAATTTGAAGTGCTCCCCTAAGCATTTTGGTCAGTCTCCTCCAACTTCTTTTCTGCCAGTATAATCTGTGTCTATCTGCTTGCATTAGCGACATTGTCGTCTGGTTCTAGACCAAGCGACGACAAGTCTTTCACTGTCACAGCCCACTCACTCTGCACTGATTTGCCTGCAGAGATCAGGCCACAGCTAGCTTTAACTCTGTTGTTTCATTTTCCTTTGTAATGTTTTTCATTTTTAAGGCTTTTTGTTGCCATTTTATTGGATTCAATTTATAGTAGAAAATGTATTATCGGTATTAATGTTGTTGTAGTTATTATAATGCAGCTTGCATAGTGTGGTCGTGACCCAATCAAGAACATCCATCACAAAAAAATTCATTTTTATGTTCAGTGGAAATTAATTGGCACCATATTCTGACATTGGGAATAAGTCCTACAGTGATTATTAGGCAGAAAAGAGGCTCTGTGGCATGTTGTAGTTCACTCTCAGGGTGAAAAACAAAATGAGTCGTCAGCAGAGACACAAACAGACAGTAAACAAAATCTTTACATCCTATAGTTCTGTATTTAAGTGTCTCGAAACCGAAACAGAGATTCAATCTGAAGCTTCATGGATGGCTCATTTTTTTAGTTGCATACATCCAAGTCGTCTCAATTACAACCATCCCCTGCACTGAAACTGAACTATAAATTAAAATCTTAGACTGTCAGTATCTATGGAAAGAGTCCCGTTAACCTCTTCTCATCATAAATCCAGCTTAAAGGTTCCTTTGGGGATTTTTTTTCGAGTCAGAAGTAATTAAATTTATAATTCTCCTTAGATTTAAATCCAAATCCTGTGACTTGACTCCACGTCTGTTTCACAAAACAATAAAGTATGACTGCAGAGAGTTTATCACTATTTAAACCACTTACATAAAGTTGTTTTTTTAAAGCCACTCTACAAAATCAACACAGTTTAACTGTAGACGTGTAAAAATGGCAACAATCAAATCCTAGTGTTTATATTGGTCTGCCCTAGTTTTCAACCCCCACTTTAAAACCACATCCACTTTTATGATACAAACTCCAATTAACGCATGTCAAACCAAAAAGTAAACACTTATTGATATGAGGAAAGTTGACAAACTTGCAGCGTTTTGAGGATTTAATTATGAGACCAGTAGAAACATACTAAGCAGAAAGTGGAGGAGAGGGTGGAGGGGAGGGAAACATGGGAGGGAAGGGCAGCTGGGAGGGATAAAGGCGAGAACGGCAGATAATCATGTGTTTGACATTTCAGTGTCTGGTGAAAGAGAGAGGATGTGAGAAAAGAAGATGAATAGACAAGGGATTAGGGGTCTGAAAAGGAAGACAGCGTCTCTTAAGATGCTTTCTCTCTTCTTAAACGCAAGTGGGAGGAATGAGAGGAGGGCCTGTGGTCAGAAAGAAGGACACAGGAAGTAAGAAAGAAAACATGTGAGGAGGGGGGGAGGGAAAAGAGTGAGAAAACCCTCCCACACTCAGTAGTCTGTTATTCCCTTCAGGCTCTGAGGAGAGTGATGCATGTCTGGCTACCTTGGATTTACTGGTTTTCTGACACACACGTAAAACAAAACTCATCCATCTTCTGTCACAACTCATTTCAATCAACTCCCACCATGCTGTCCATCATTTACTGTATCATAGCTTTACAACTCCAAACCTTGATGTTCTGTTGATTCAGATGAACATACCCTCATTGCAAAATACTTTTATTTTTTAGTAAAGCGTGCATCTGTTTCTGTTCCTAGCTCCCGAAACAAGACCGAACAGGAAATAAGCATAGCATATCCACTTATCAGATTTCATTAGAACTGTCAAAAATGTTGCTTAATCTTTTCCATAATCTGGTTGTTGGGACAGGGCCATGAAGGGTTGAGTGAAAGCCAAGATGTGACACAATGAGGCTGAACAAAAAGACAATCCCAGATCTTCGTGTTTCAAAAAAACTGAGGGCTCCTTTCAGATTCTGTGAACTAGATTTAGAAATATAAAGTGAGAGTTTGATATTTGTTCTTTTTCTCAGCCATGCAGTGGCAGACTGGTTGTCTCTTTGCCTCACTTTTAACTCAGGCAGATTACCTTACAGACATGACAAGCCAAGTAACATGGCAGTTCAAAGAGCTTTTGGTTCTTCAAAGGGCACTTGGAAAAAGCCGAATGCACGTCTAGGTAAATAAAATGTGCAGGTGTATCCACTGTAGGATATGAAATAATATTAATACAGTATTTCATAGTTATTAGACTGGACGTTTTGGACAGTTTATTTGCCTTAACCTGGAGGTTTGTATTTTAAACCTGTCATGGCAAAATATCACCTCCAGCTTGAGCCGTTGCGATCTCATGTTTGCGTTGCTGTCATAATGACCCTGCATTTTGGTCTGGATTCAGGCAGTGAAAGCCAGGGTGACTCTTCACATGCATTACACCCCAGAAAAGAAAAGAGGCATCTCGGACTCTAATGGTCTGTGGTGGTTAGAGACATTTTCACTGATGTCAGCTTGCCGTGTCCCTCTGAGTAGGTCCCTGCTGCCATGCTGAGTGCCATTTCAGTCGTCTGAAAGCGGCCTTTCAAACGCTGACGGATTAAGTGAACAGCGATGTATGTTCAAGAGACATCAGACCCAGAAAGCAGTGTTATCGTTTGCTCAGCACTGTGTGATGGAGGTTCATGTGTTATATGAATGTGAGTAAGAAAAGTTTTATTTGGTCTACCAGTTACTTTGAGATTTGTCAGAATAATTCCTTAAATAGGAGCCCTCATGTAGTTAATCTGCAGAAGGTAACAGGTCTCTATGTCAGGCAGATTTGTATCAGGCTGTGTTCACACAGAGTGTGAAGCACATTTCTCCCACGGTGTGAATACATAAGTGAATGTGAGTAGATCCGAGTAGTCGTGAATTCGCAACACAAATAGATGCAAATTCACATCCGCACAAGTTTAAGAAATTTTACCTTGAGCAAAAAATTTGCATCACGTGCTACTGCAAAATCCAATACCAATCATCTCTGAGATTCCTCGCCGTCACTGAGGAGCAGAAATGGAGGACAAGCTTATCGTTGCCATTTGTGGCCGTCCAGATCTTTATGACACAGCTTTAACTCTTTACTGGGATAAAACCAAGACACGAGTGTTGTCATCAAGACTGTACCAACAAAGACCAAGACATTATCGAGACTAGAGAGTATCGAGACCAAGACAAGACCAAGACATTTAGAGGTCGAGACAGAGACAAGACCAAGACTGTATATATCAAAGAAAAATCACAACAAAACAGAACCAAATGACCAGTATATTTTTTTTAAATTAAGTTTAGTTTACATAAATGCAACAGCAACAAAAACTCATTTTCCTAGTGTCTCCAATCGTCTTCATCCTCTCTGTGTACAGGGGGCATGTCACTCCAGGTGATCCAAAGACCACATAACACCAGGAAAGCAGCAGCTACATTCTACTTTTCTCACTTATCACAGTAGTAATGGCCTGGTCTTGACCAATAAACCCGAGTCCACCCTGTCTGAGACCAAGACAAGACAGAGTAAAAATGCCTTTGAATCTGAAACAAGACCAAGACCCTTGAAAAGTGGTCTCAAGACCAAGACCGATCTCAAGTACTACAATACTACAAGACACGATGCACTTCTTCCACAACAGTTAAAAAAACAGCAATATTTGCGATGCTGTCCATTGTTCATGGCTGAAGTAGTGGTGGTCACAATTTCCAGAGGGAGTAACCCCATTGGCTGTTGAGGGCGAATATTCATATATGGTGAAATCTCCAAAGTCTGTCCAGTAGCCATATTTTTTTGAGTAATGTGAGGTGAAAATTTTCTTCACATTTGGGGTTAACACAGCTTTTGAGGCAGACCTTTATTTCTATTTTTTAATATATCTTTAAGACCCCGTCCCAAACTGCTGTTTAACGATCCTTGGCGCCTCTGCCTAAATATTTACATCAGACGGTGGTTATACGGCGGCAAATTCAAATTTTTTGGCAATGGACAGTAGATAGAACAGCATAAGTAGCCTCTTCGTATGAGTAATGAACAAAACGGAGGAAAAACATGTGAATTACCTCTATCGACATCCAGTTTGTGTCTCATAAATGGGCAAGCTCTGCCCACATCCTCATCACAACAGTCGTAGCTCCTGGACGGTCCACATGGGTTGACAGGAAATTGTATTAGGTTCTTGGAGTAGGCTGCTATTATTTTGGAGTACTATGCCAGCTAAGAGGAGGGGTACTGCAGGAAAGGGCAGTGGAGCGAAAGCCCCAGCCAGGCGAGCCCAGAAGTCTCCCACTGCTCCTCCCAGGGAAGATTCCTCACACTCAGATGTCCCAGAGGTCCCAGAGGAGGTCCTGAAGGTTCCCAGAGGAGAGACCAAGCTTTTTATACCAGCTGGATATGTCCATTTCTGCCCATCAGGCTGTTGCCAAGGCATTCCTCACACTTACCTCTAACTTTTTACTTGCATTTTGACCATGATTACGCCGGTTATTCAGACGCCGGTTTCACTGGTCCATTGATCTATGGTGTGTGCCATGGCTGCAGATGAACGAGCTGTCCGTCTGCCCAACAGCCATAAAAGTTTAAATTACTGTAAGACTCCACCCGAGTATCGGTGAAAACGCCAAAGAAACACCAGAGTAGCATGAGAACTATCAATGTATATAGGAAGCTGGCCATCAGAAATGTTTCCAAAGTTTGGATTGGCTAGCACCATCTGTCAGTGTCTAAATACGCCTGTAAACCAGCTGAAAAATGAATTTAAAAGTCCAATAAATGTACGCCTTCGTTTTTCTGATGGCACCCTTAAACAGCGCAGGGCATTTAAATTTGTCATATTTCAGGACAAACACTTCAAACAGGATGGGGAGCGGAGCAGATAAAAAGTCAGTTACTGCACTACACTGACTTATTCGCTGTTGTTTTCATCCGGGACTGTGTTTGAGATCCGGTCATTGCTTGTTCATGTTGAGCACCACACAGTGGAGGTTTCAGAGTCAAGGATCAAAGTAAGCTGATGAGCAGAGAGTCATACAGTGTCAATCTGTTATATTATTTAATAGGAAAGATTGTCAGAGATAATCAGAGCCCCTCCTCACACACACACTTTTTAAACAATCAATCAGTCAATATGAAGATGAGAAGGTAAGCATCAGCTAAACCTCTTTGCGTCTTCTCTACTGTCTGTGTACCAGTGTGGATAGCTATATTTGTAAAAGCTACTAAACCATTCCTAGGTGCTGTGATGCATTTCTGTATTTCTGCCAATTATAAGTGCAAATACCACAGCTAGAAACTTTAGGTGAAGCCAAACATTTCACACTCTAACTCCACACAGTCACTTTCTGTCTTGTCACTTGCTGTTTGTCTCCTTTATACAATTCACAAACTATCTGAGACATTTTTCGTGCACCTGCTTCAAAACTGACAGAAAACACCTGACACATACTCTCCACAGGTCGACAGGGTTACACAGGTCAATTTAATTTGCTTGTGAAGAACGACTCACTCAAACCTCAGGAGACAGTTTCCACACGCTGCAAAAAACGAAGCACCTCCAAACTTGTGCATCGAAAGGTATAGAGTATGATTCACTGAGCATTTTCAGTCTTTGGCTAAAGTTTGGTTATTTATCTGTGGTTACTGTCAGTGAAGCCTGGCTGTCAGAGTGATGCAGGGTCAGGAAAAAAAACTGGAAAAAGTTCTCTGCAGCCTCCAGGCAGCAGACTTTTAACCTCAATAACATCAAGCATATGGACAGAACAATAAGCCTCCACAGTGGTGTTAGAATTAAACTCAAACTGAAGTATTCCTTTGATGTGGGTCATGAATAATTCTTAGACATAACTCAAAGTAATTTGGGTAAATTATTAAGTTTTTTGGAAAGAACTTAGTTGATGGAAGTAGTGAGCCAAAAACAAGAGGACCACACTGCTTCAGTGAAACCTCTTAAATCGTACTGAATTATATTGTGTAGACGTTTCTACTGTTGCTTCCAGCTCCTCTGTATCAGTAGCTGTAAGACTCAGAAACTGAGGTTATCACAGTGAGATTTAGAGAGAGAGGCCAGGAGAGAGCATCAGAAGAGGAGCAATTCATGTCACTACAGTAGCTGTAATAAGTCTGCACTGTGTGCGTGTGTGTGTGCGTGTGTGTGTGTGTGTGTGTGTGTGTGTGTGTGTGGGCATGCTCCCTACAGTAATAAGCTTGTTGGTGTCTCCAGTTCATTTATCTGGCTCCATTCAGAGTGACCTTCAGCTACACAGCCTGCACTCAGCTATTCTACACACTGATGCACACACACACACACACAGACACACCCTGTCTCTCTCGCTCTCTCTCTCTCTCACTCACACACACACACACACACCT
>OOFC01018714.1:0-15398 GCA_900323345.1 Pseudochromis fuscus
GGTCAAGAGGAAGGTCAGTCAACGCCTCACAGTTTACCTCCCACAGGAGGCAGGTCAGTGAACGCGTCACAGGAGGAAGGTCAGTGAACGCGTCACAGGAGGAAGGTCAGTGAACGCCTCACAGTTTACCTCCCACAGGAGACACGTCAGTGAAAGCCTCACAGGAGGCAGGTCAGTGAACGCCACACAGAAGGAAGGTTAGTGAACGCCTCAGCGTTTACCTCGCACAGGAGGCAGGTCAGTGAACACCTCACAGTTTACTCTCCACTGGAGGAAGGTCAGTGAACGCTTCACAGTTTACCCACCACAGGGGGCAGGTCAGTGAACACCTCACAGTTTACCCACCACAGCAGGAAGGTCTTTGAACGCGTCACAGTTTACCCACTACAGGAGGAAGGTCAGTGAACGCCTCACTGTTTACCTCCTACTTTGACTTATATAAACCATTCAAATTTAAAAATGTTCAGTTGTTTTAGGACATTTCAACTTGTTTTCAGCTTTTTTTTTTTTTACTATTTCTAAGTTTTTCCACTATTTCCACCTTTTTTCAACTATTTCTGTTTTTTACTACTATTTTCCACTTTTTTAACTAGTTCTACGTTTTAAAAAAAAATATTTTCAACTTTTTTCAACTGTTTCTACTTTTTTTACTATTTTCACTTTTTTTCAACAATTTCTACTTGTTTCTACTTTTCCCAACTTTTTTCAACAATTTCTACTTTTTTCTACTATTTTCAACTTTTACCCACTATTTTTACTTTTTTCTACTTTTTCAACTATTTATACATTTTGTAATACAATTTTCAGCCTTTTTTCCAGCTTTCAGCATTCACATGCATTTTCTGCAGGAAATGCATTTTTCTAGTTAATGAAATGATTTTCAGATGGACCATCAGACCAAGAGTTGATTTTAGCTTTAGCCTTCAGACTTGTGGAGAACATGTATTGACTGAAAAGAGTTTTTTGGAGTCGGCATTTAGTGGCTGTCAGTGGTTGTTTTTTGCACGTCTATATTGGCTTCACTTTTGAGACCTGAGGCTGTATTCACAAAGTTTCTGAAAGTCCTCTCAGAGAGCTCTTAACTTAGCTTAAAAAGTCCGACCAAGGAGTCTGAACATGGGAGTGATTGAAGAAGATGCTCAGACTCTGAGTAAGGAGTGGACTGAGGGGTTGAGTCCGTTGCCAGGTATGACTCATCCTTTTAAAAGATATGAATGTTTGATCCCAACAAATAAATAAAAATGCACTTTTAATGACCATGGACATAGAATGGACTGTGAAATCATCACACCTAATCACACAATCTAGTTTCTCTGAAGACATTATAATTATGAAAAGTATTTTATATAACAAACATCTCTGTTGAATAAAAACTCAGGTCCACTTGCAGAGTATTCACATTTGGCAGGTGTTACATGAATTTGCTCCTGTTTATTTACTATGGTGTTAAATTCAGTACTTTATTTGCTATCTATTTGCTAAATACCTTTATGTTGTGATGACTTTAATTTACGGTGATATTGCATTCTGGCATTGGATTGGAGGAGTAAGCACATCTCTAATGAGATCCACCACAGACATGATTCCTGCACCATCCAGTCTGTTTAATTAACTCACTGTCATTCAGTGGTAGGAGAATATTTCTCCCGTCTCTTCCTCCTTTGGCCGTTTTCTCTGCTTAAGCAAATCCTGAGGTTCTGTGAAGTCCTCCTCACTGCTCCGAACAGTTTTCACCTCAGGGTTTTATCTTTACTGGGATCTAGTCTCAACTTTAAGGGAAAACTCTTAGAAAACGTAGGAATCGTAGGAATCTTTAAGGATGCGTCTCGTGGTGGCTATGTCCATCTTTTATGTACGTCTTTAGTCTGTACTCTAAACTTTTCTGTATACCGTATTTTCCGGACTATAAGCTGCTACTTTTTTCCGACGCTTTGAGCTTTAACACCGGTGTGGCTCATGTATCGGCGGCACAAAGCTCGTTAGCTTTTTACAAGCTACCAAGCTCCATGCTGCCGATACATTTAGCCTCGTCACATCAGACCCGGTCAGAGTGGACCACATGAAACTGTTCGAATAACTTCAATAGTGGCTTCGAGACAGTTGTGCTCAATAGTCCGGAAAATAGGGTATATGATTTATTTATTTATTTATTTTAACCTCAATGAAATATGCATAGGCCAGGTAGTTCTGCTAAAATTTAAACCTGTTCAAACACTGTGAACACTTTCATTAGCAAGTGACCTTTTGATTCATCTGCTGGGTATTAGCTACTGGGTATTATTTCAGGACCTAAAAATTGTCACATCAATATGTTTAAGTCTTAAGATGCTTCCACAGAACAAGGCACAAAGTAATAAGCAGAAACATAAAAGCTTTAAGGATTAGGTGTCATCGCAGCATTAGTCATTTAGTGCTGTAAAAGCTTCATGTACAAGGCACATCATATTCTTTCTTGGAATCGGCACAACACTTGATTAGTTGAAAGCTCTGATCAGGATTTAGGACTGGGAATAGGAGATCGGGGGTGTGGTGTGCATGTATGCTCTGTGAGTAACCGGTGCTAAATAATTAACAAAGAGTTGCATGATGGAGAATGAATGGCAAAGAACAAGTGTTTTACATAATCCTGATATTACGCAACAGAAGGGCCCTACAATCTGATTACTTTCAAATATTCATTAACAAGGCAAACGGTGCCTTTCCACGGAGAGAACAGACGCACTGCAGCTTTGTTAGTGGTGATGACCAGGCGTGGCATGGGAGACTCTACAGAAACTCTGCACAGTAAAATGGAAATGGACTTTCGTAGTTTCAGGAAAATGGGCAGGTGTAAACAACAGCTATGCTCTCCACTCATTAAGTTTCCAGAGGATGTGGAAGGGGTAGCACAACGCTATCACCATGGAGAGTCTGCATCTGCATTCTGCACGAATCCCCTCACTCACACTCAGCAGGGGCTAGTAGCTGTTCAGCATCCTCTGTGTTTAACATGCTCTCCATGTAGCTCTCCCAAATGACTTCATGATAATTCGGTCCTCCAGAGTAACTTGAGCAAAGATAGGAAAAGAAAGAGCGACACAGAGCATCTCGCTCCTGGGAAACGAGATGAGTAAAAGCTTAATAATGATCCCCACGGTGTAATTGACATTTATAAAATCACAAGGGGGGAAACACATTCTACTTTTATGATTATCATCATCAGCTCTTCAACCAAATTACTTCACAATGGCTTCAGTCCCAACTAGCCTCGCCTCGAGCTAAACTTACGACTACACAGTGGGGACAGCTGATGAAGTCTGAATTTAACCAGCTGGATAGATCAATGTAGTATAAAGTTAAGTTTCTCTCAGCAGTCTAGGACAGTCCATCAGCATTTACTTCTCAAGAGGATGCAGATTCAAGCTGTTTTTTTTTTTTTTTTTAAACACATCAGAAACTTTCATCATCACATGTCAAAGTCTCACATTTCAGGAGAATAGTCTCAAAACTCTGCTTCAGCTTATAGTTGTTTTCATATGGAATTCATTACCTGGCAATGCACACCTCAGGAAGCAGATAAGACCCGCTCTTCCTCGCAGTGGAAAATACGCAAATCACATGCAAGTATGCATGTGCAATGATATACACATGAATATAAATTTGATAGTATACCCCCATGCATTTTGGCCCTGCTCTTGCATCGTCAGCCATATTCTGTCAATACACAATCTATAAAAGTTTCATGGAGTTCTTTTTCATTGCACTGAGCACACTTAGTAGTACAACTCTCTCTGGATTCAGATGTTTGACTATTTCACAGACAAATGGAGAAAAAAAAAAACAGCTGGCAATATTCTCATGACGGGAGATAAGAGGCAGCAGTGTTGTGTGACAGTGTTAGAGGAGGACAACTTCAAACATAAATCACTCCGATTTCTCAAGTGGCAGACGGTGCACTTTAAACAAAACTAATCATCTTTTGTGATTAAAGTGCAAGCGGATTTGGCTTTTGAGGCAAATAATAAAGTACTGAAGATTTCAGTTTCCCCCCCGAGTTCCCCTGATACCAGCTGGTTTCCAGCAGGAGGTGCTAATAAACTGAACAGACACGAGGGGTAGAAACTGATGAACACACAGCTGAGCACTGTGCTGAGTGTTGAGGAAACACACTTTAATAGCAAAACCTCTAAATCTAATTAACTCAAGTTATTATTTTAAATTTATTTGAAACAAAACGCTAAAGACAGCATGTCTCATGTTCAGGAATGTGGTTTAACTGTTTCACTGTTGGTATTTGATGCCTTCACAGTGTGGTTCAGGCCATAATAAGAGTCTATATCAAATCAGATTTATTTATAATGTATCAATAGTTTATAGTCCTGCAGTGAGAGTGTCCATTTTATATACAGTCTATCCCACTGTCCCATATTAAATACTAACAGTCATGACATGTACCGTTTCACGGTTTCAGGAATCCCTAAAACCATTTAGACATTGGTTTGACCTACACTGGTGTAACTAACATCAGTTTTAATAGATAATGGTCGTATTTAACCCCAAACAGCCTCTGGGTACAAAAAATGTAGCACCTGTATGAAAGTCAAAAATATATGTATATGTTTTCATGTTGGTGCAATTTGGGTCACATCAGGAAAGTCATTAAATTTCAGGAGGAAAATAAATGACAGTTTGACACGAACAGTATGTGATGTTTAATTTAACTACAAATTAATTATGAACTAGATTTGAGTCAAGCATGTGACTAAACTATGGCTATTAGTGAGAGTTTTAAGTGAATTATTAGTCCTCTTTGTAATTGAGCTATACTAAGTTATAAAAACAGACACGTCCCATACAACTTACATGATTTGGAAACTCCCAGTGTATTTCTGCATTGCACTGATCTGATCCATTACTGTAGTAGAGGACAACTACTGATAATGTTGTAAACACAACCAGCCACCCTGTCTGTTAATGGCGGACCACAGCAACTCGTCCATTGAAACAAAACTACACAGCAGCTGTGGAGTGACAGTGATTGTTGTGTCACTCCACGAAGCTGCAGCAGCAACAACCTGTCACTGTCCACTCACACAGCGTTAGCTAACACCGGCTGAAACAAGCTAACGACAGTCGGTTACCTTCCGTCAGTCCGCTGAACGTCCGGTGTCTCGCTTTGAGAAACATGTCCTCACTCTCGGCCATAGCCTTCACTGGTTGAAAGAGCCGTCCGAGGAAGCTGGTGTGTCACTGGGGAGTGTGTTCCGGAGCCTCGGAGCAGGGTTGTTGTGGTGCTGTGGTGTCGCTCCAGCTGTCTCTGCAGCCAGCTAGCTGATCCTGGACACGATCGGTGATCGACTACTCAGCCTGTCTGTGGATCAGCGTGAAGTTCACTGCAGCGGCCCCCAGCGTGGCTGCAACATGTTCACTGCAGTCTCTACACTACAGAAGTATCTCACAGATTACCTTCACAATGTTAGACCTTTTACAGCCATTATAGTTTACTATTTGAATGATCAACTATTGATGTAACCACTGAAACCTACGGAAGCCCTAAAAAATAAGATCGTGAGATAAATTATCCTAGAAACAAACAAACTGCAAAACGGAGAAATTAAAATGTAATTAATCATGTCCTTTTAGGGCTTCCGTAGAAACTTACTACAGAAACTTAAAAATGTGTGATTGCTGAATTATTCTAATATAGCCCTAGCAGGACATGATTAAATACATTTTTTTCGCCGTTTTGCCGTGATAATGAGTTAATTTAAGTGATTTTCTCGAGATCTCAAGAGAACAAAGTTTGTTTATAGGTTAGGTTATCTAGTTATCTCAGATAAAGAAGACAATGAGATAATTTATTCTGGAAACAAAGCTTGTTTTCTCAAGATCTTCAGAAAACCACTGAAATTTACTCATTATAACGGCAAAACTGAAAAAAATAAAATGTATTTAATCGTGTCCTTTTAGGGCTTCTGTAGAAAGGTACTAGGCTACAGAAACTTAAAATTGTATGATTGCTAAATTAATCTAATTCACAGAAGCCCCAAAAGGACATGAATAAATAATTGTAGTTTTCTCAGTTTTTCAGTAGTAATGAGTTAATTTCATTGGTTTTCTCAAGATCTCGAGAAAGCAAACGTTGTATAGGCCTATAGGATCATTTATCTCATTATCTTGAGAAAAAGAAGATGATAAGATGTATTACCCTAGAAACAAAGTTTTTTTTCTCGAGACCTCGAGAAAACCTTGAGGTTTTTAAACACCTGTGTATCCCTTTTGTGTATGTATTGTATATTTGTTATCTTTCTTCCTGCTGGGGCCTCTTGCCAGATCAATTGTAAATGAGAAATTGTTCACAACTGATCTTTCCTGATAAAATAAACAATTAAAAAACAAAACACTGAAATGACCTCATTATCATAAAAAAAACCAGAGAAAATAAAATGTGTTTATTTACGTCCTTTTAGGTCTTCTGTACTAATTCTCTGGAGTGATTCATGACCACACCACAGCTGAGGGTGCTCAAAAAAAGCTAGATAAAAATTATTTTAAGAAAATGGGGAAAAACAGCTATCAACAGCAGCTATTGTTTTATTGATAAACTGGGCCATAATTACATTAATACGCTGTTAAAACAACAACAAAAAAGAATATTATGGTAATGTGTTTCTCTCATCTTTAACTATACTCCCAAGGATAAACCTCTATAGACTAAACATATATGGTCCATATCATTTTGCATTTTGTTATTGCCCACCGCTCATTGTTCATACAAACACAAGGACCTTGGCCTGAAGCTGAAGCCTTTCAGCACCATGGAGAGAGGTTTTGTAACTGCATGATCCCTCCACCCTCTCAGTGACAAGACACTGGTTATCCTGTTGTTTACCTAAATGTGCTTTCAGACTGTTTGAATACTTTGAAGGCTGTTAAGAAGTTTGTTTAATTATCTGCAAGATGAATCATCACAAGTCAGGTGTGATTTGCAGGTGTAAATATATAAAAATTACATTGATTGATTTTTTTTTCTGCTGCAGTTCAGCTCAAGTCAAGGCAGTTAAAAGAGTGTTTTCACTGCACATGTTTTGCAAAAACAACTATATTTGAAGAACTTTTGATGTCCTGTGAATACAAAACATATTTCATTACAAATTGTGGATTGTGCGTTAAGATTTCAAGTTGATGTTATCCAGATGGGTTGATTTAATGCAGCCAGATGGGTGTAAAAATAACAAAATTCTTTGTAATAACAAAAAAACTTTGTAAAGCAATAAATACTGGGTAAAAATGTTGGAGAAAAAACATAAAATGTTTGGTAAAAAGGACAAAACGTTGGGTTAAAACGGCCCCATCTTCCTGAGTTAAACTGACCCAGCATGTAGTTAGTCCCATATTTACTTGGACCAGTTCTAGGTAACAAAAAAATTAATAAAATAAAGTATTAAAAAAGTATTTTATTGTGTCATTTTAAAAGGGAGGCATTTCAATTGTCATATTAAAACGATGTATTGCCTGTGCCAAACTTAATCCCATCATATTGTTGTGTCATTCGTTTCACAGACTCACTGATTTGAACAATCACCACGCACGTGTGGCTCCAGTGGCGCAATCGGTCAGCGCGCGGTACTTATAAGACAGTAACCTGCAGAGCAATGCCGAGGTTGTGAGTTCGAGCCTCACCTGGAGCATCTCATAGTTTTTCTCATTGGGTCCATAATAACTGTATCTATATCCCAATCCCTGAGTGTTATGTGGAGAGTCCCCGGAGATTCATAGACATTACTGTCCAGGGACGCATCTTTGGTGAACAGCTCTTTTTCAAAATGTTCTTAGAAGCTCCGCCAGCCACTGCCTATTGTAACACATTAAGCTACTTGTGATTTCAGGATTTCTCAAACAATGGCAACCCAACGACTGGAAATGCACAAAGTGGCAAAAAAAGGGAAGGGGAGGGGGGGCTCCCACGTCTTTCCTTCCAAAACAGAATAGTGATGTGCGTATTTCGGGGCTTTTATCATAATATTTTACAATAAAGGCTCTCTCTCCATCGTTGTCCTCAGCCCTCGCAGTTTCACTCACCCTCCCCCTGTTTTCCTCCTCCTCTCCTTTTGCGCACCAGGCTCTCCCACCCTCGGCTCTTCTATTCGCTCACTGCGCTCTCATCCTCTGTGCGGCTTGTGTCTCTGCCTACTCCTGTGCGTAAGAGCGCACAGATGGATATGTAAAGTGATGCACTCCTGAAAACGCGAAATCTGAGCCTGCGAAAGCCCTTCTGGAAAGACGTATAGATGCGCAACGGAGAGCACACGCTGGAGAGCAGTTAGAAGATCAAGTCAAGTTGAGTCAGTTATTATTCTGCGCGTTTTTCTTGGATGATGGTATGTTAGTAAAGATGTTCAGCAGCGCGGATGACGGTGCGTTGCTACTCGGATGTATGTTTCTGGACTTTTCAGCATATCATGACCGTGCGCCTTTTCCACTCTCTCCAAGTCTTTTCGTTTCCGCGTGAAGTTGAACGGAGGAGAAAGCACAATGAGAGGCAAATACTTTCTCCTCGGCTTCTTGTTGCTCAAACTTATGGCTCTCGTGTGCAAGGCTGACGGGGAGCCCGGACCGCTCGGAGGATTCGTAATGATCGCCACCTCCAACGGCTCCAGGGAGGAGGAGAGCGTGTCCGATGAGACCCCTCACACGGAGGACAGATGTCGGGGTTACTTCGACGTGATGGGCCAGTGGGATCCGCCGTTTACCTGCAAAACGGAAGATTATCTGTACTGCTGCGGCACCTGTGGCTTCCGCTTCTGCTGCTCCTTCAAGGAATCGCGGCTGGACCAGAGCACCTGTAAAAATTATGACACTCCGGTGTGGATGAAGACTGGACAGACTCTCCACAAGAAAATTAACAAGATGCACGACAGCACCAAAGACAAGACGAACTTAATTGTTTACATCATTTGTGGAGTAGTGGCCATTATGGCTCTTGTCGGGATATTCACCAAATTGGGGCTGGAAAAGGCGCACCGGCCCCAGAGAGAGAACATGTCCAGGTAAGTCTCTCCCTCCCTCCTTCTCTCAGTGCGCTTGTTTACAAAGACACTTGCAGTAGTAGCCTACGCACGCAGTGATATGGAGCGCGCAACGTGTCTCTTTTTCTCCCTCTGCCACTCTGCATATCAGAAGTATATAATACAACATAACAGCATTAATGAACTTGCATTAAACGCATTGCGCATCAGATATTTCTCACACTAGCGGTGGTTTCTGGGTAACCAAAGCAACTTATTATGACATCCTCTGTATTATTACAAACAGGAGTGGACACTGCATGCTTTTTCCACTCCAGTCTATCTAGCCACTGTATAGCATAACATTACGTGAGCTCCTCTCATCTGGCGGGGGCGGTTTATTTCACTAGAGTAAAGGCGGCAGTGCGCTCCATTGTGTGTCTGATTGGAGACCACTGGAAATGCTTTTATATATTCACCTCCATGGTGTTTTTTAATAGGTGCTGTGTGCAATGATTGCAGCAAAACAAATGAGACCAAATCTTTTTCTCTCCATTCATCGGGGAATCTGATTTTATTTCCAGTCAGCTGCACCACACAGTTTCGT
The DNA here is from genome assembly GCA_900323345.1 of Pseudochromis fuscus. NCBI lineage: Eukaryota > Metazoa > Chordata > Actinopteri > Pseudochromidae > Pseudochromis > Pseudochromis fuscus. Next base: position 9,595 of record OOFC01018714.1, read on the forward strand.
AAAAAGATGGTGTGCACCAGTGCAGACCAACTGAATAATTAAATTAACCATGTTACGCTCAGTTCTTCATGTCTGCACCTCTTATCCGTCACCGCCTCTGTGTGTCTCTCTCCCTCCTTCCCCCTCTCCTCTCTGTGTCTGACAGGGCCGTCGCCAGTGTGCTGCAGGGCGGGTGTCCAGGTGAGCAGTATCGAGGGGAGGAGGCCCTAGGGATGCATTCGCAGCACTTTGTTTCCAGGGCCACAAACCTCCGTGAGTTTTTCTTTTTTCTCTCTTTTTTTTTTTTTTTGCACAGCTCATTACTGGTTGTTGTGAACTGTGTGTATAACTTTGAGCAGCATATGGGAGTGTGGGCGGGGTGTGTGTACAGGTCAGAGGCCAAACATGAGGATATCTGGGGTGATGTAAGGATGTGAGAAGTTGGGATCATCCACCAAACTTCAAAGATATGGTTTCTATTCAGTTTCAAATGACAGCACCGTGTGTTTGTTTTTTATCTTAGCCAGATAGAAATCTATTTCATAACATGCTAGAAAGATCTTGCCTGTCTTCTCTTCTGCAGCTTTTCAAATCCAGCCGTTATTCACTGTTTTATTTTGGATCATGCCCACATGATATAATGAGAGAGGGAGAGAGAAAGAGGAAAGTGGGAGTGTGTGTGTGAGTCGGCGAGGAAGTGGTGGTGATGGTAGTGTATTTGTGTGTGGTTTTTTTTTTTTTTGGTGGGGGGGTATAATACAAAGCGTATGAATGCCATCTATTTCTGTTGTGTCCTGTGGGCTGCTTCAGTGCCGAGCATCTTTTGTGTGTAACACCGAAGATCAAACAGATGAATGTGCACAAAACACACACACACACACAAATATGTACAGACCAGAGAATACAGTACATATTATACATGCAGGCAAACAGGCAGTACACAGCACTCTGAATCTCCCAGAGTTGCATCACCAGCCTGTGTTTCTTGCGCCAAAACAAGAAGCAAATCCACGCTGCTGATGTTCACCACGAACGACGTGTTTGCGACACAGAGGGTCTCGTCTCTCCCTCGTTTTCTTGTGTTACCATTAAGCTACACGTGAATGGCATCTTGTACAACTGCAACTGACAGCAGCTGAAATCCTCACACATCAAAAGGACCGCGTCTTGCTTTTTAAAGTGGATTTCATCATTAAAAATCAAAAAGTTTTTTAATCAGATGTTGAGCTTTAAAGTTATGAAAAGTGAAAATTGGGATTATTTGCTCAATTTTTCGATGCGAGTACAAATCAAGTGAGACTTCTGACCACGTAGCATCTCTCTCTCTCAATTCGCAGCGTGTTTCTGGACAGTTCACCATATAAAAACCATTACCGTTGAATCAGGAAGTGCAGCTACATGTATGGAAGTGGTTCAGGTGGTGGGGGTTGAATAACTCCTTCTATTTGTGAGAATGAGATAAATATGCAATCGCACAACAGCTCCCCTGGCAAACGACAAGGTGACATAACCCTACTCAGCATGAAGCACTACACCCACAGACACCATCAACATCATGATGAGAGCACATCTCATGGAAATAGGGGAAAGAGATGTTGTATGTTTTGAAAAAAAGGGTTTTTTTTGCTAGGGGAGGTTTTATTCTTTGAAAAAAAACCATGAGAAGAGATAAATAACACTTTCAGTAGGTGTCAGGGTCTTGTCTTTTTTTCTCTCCTCACTGTGGGGGAGATGAGATAGCAGGGTGGCCTATCACCTAAGTGGCCGGGAGGACATGGCTGTGAAATAGCAATTATTATTTGCGATGTGGAACGTGCTCCCCTGAACCTCCCTAATCCTCGGGCTGGTGGGTTGTCATGTGGAATGTTTGTGGGTTGTCATGTGGAATGTTATTAACCTCTGCGATCTGGCAGGACCCCTCCTCCGACACTCACCTGATTGGTTTACTGGTTCCCCCTGTCGGCGGAGGGGAGGCGATTTATCACGGTTGTACGAGAGGGGGGGGGAGGAATTAGATATGGATTCGCTGGATGTGGACGTGTTATTCTTATTTTAAGTGATTAACAGAAGATAAATAGACTGAAAAGGGCAAGGTGATTTTTCATTAAGCGTGTCGCTGCGAATGTAAAGGACAGAGGGAGGAAAAGTGAAGAGGGAGAGGTAATTGCAATGTAAAGGTAAGTGTTGGGGTTAAAAGGGCCGGTGCTTGTGCACACAGAGGGAGACTGTACATATATATATATATATATATATATATATATATATATATAAGGCAGGATTGTACTGGAAAATCTATTTTTAGTGCAAACCACTTATTGATTATAGCTTATGGCCAAATTGCCCCCATTACTGGCACCAATAAATCTGGTCTGGCAGGCAAACCTATATATGTGGAGGAACGTCCTTTGGGTTTTCACTAGTGTTGTAGTCAAGACCGTACCAACCGAGACCAAGACATTATCGAGACTGGAGAGTATCAAGACCAAGACATTTGCAGGTCGAGACCAAGACAAGACCAAGACTGTATATATCAAAGAAAACGTACAACAAAACAGAAGCAAACGACCAGGACATAACCTGTTACATAAATGCTGCAGCAACAAAAACTAAGTTTCGTGGTGTCTCCAGTCGTCTTTATCCACTCTCTGTGTACAGGGGTCATGTCCCTCCGGGTGTCACAAAGTCCACATGACACCGGGAAGGTAGAAGCTACATTCTGCTTTTCTCACTCATCACAGTAGTTCTGGTCTGGTCTTGACTGGTCTTCATCAAAAAACTCAAGTCCACCCTGTCCAAGACCGAGTAAAAATGCCTTTGATTCCAAGGCGAGACCAAGACCGTTAAAAAGTGGTCTCAAGACCAGTGTCGAGACCAAGACCGATCTTGAGTACTACAACACTAGTTTTCAAAAAGCTGTTTTTTCTGTGAAGGAATCACTGATGACCACCTTTGTTGAGGTGAAGACGCAGAGAAACTCACATGGCTTAGACTAGACCGTGTGATAGACTGGGTCCAGGGTGTATCCCTTCTCTCACCCATGTCCACCCCCCTGCGACCCTGTAGAGGATGGATGGATGGACTTTAATTCAACAGAGGAAAACAAAAAGTGCAGCATTGCTAAGATTGGCAGGTTGAAAACAGCCCAACAAAGTGATGGGAACAAAGTAGAAGCCACAGAATAGAAAAACAAAAGAAACACAGGTGTAAGCAGACAATCAGCCAGGATGGAAAAGAGGAAGTACTCCTACAAAATAAAACAAGAAGAGACAAGGTGACAAGGAAAAATGAGAGAAACTCACAAAAAGACCACTACAGCTTAATCAGTTAAAAGTACTTTATTTATTGTATTTCATGTAGTTTCTATTCTGAATCCATGCTTGGCTGTGTCTCGATATTTCGTTATCTTCATCACGTGTCGCACAAGTGAAGAAACGCACAGTATCAATTAGTAACACACCAGCCTGAGACCCCTGTTTGGTCTGTTCAGGGTCCCCATGCGTATCCAGCTGCCCCCCGCCCCCCCTTACACATAGTGCATATTAAAAATGGACACTGTGGTTGCTTTGTGAACCAGAACCAGCCAGCCCACAAATTCCCCAGTCGGGAAAGGCTTGCAAGACTTTCATGTCATCTCAAAAACCCAGAGACTTTGTTTGAATCCTTAAAAGGCTGAAAATCCCGTGTCTCCTGACTTTTAGCATCAAAGAGCGAAAAAGACAAAGACGAGAGGACTGGAAAAAAAAAGAGGGGGAAAAGTGGCGAGGAGAGGAAAGAGTGCAGAGAGAGGAGTGAGATGATCTGAGTCCCAACATCCAGACTGATGATGTGCAGCGTTGGTGGAGGGCAGGGTTTTGAATTTGTCATATATTGTATATCATAGCGACGCTGTCACATGGATTGATATTATTATGATTCATTAGTATTTTCTCAGCTCCAGTATTTTTTTTCTTTAACGTCAGATGTTTGATTAAACTTTGTTTTCATCTCATCAGTTGTGACTCCTTTCTGGCTTCACTGAATGAGACGTGTCCATTGTGTCTTTGATTGTGTTACTGCACATATAAAACTGACCCTACAAACCCTGAGGTTGGTTTGTTGTTCACTTCCTGCAGCAGCTGTTTCACTGTAGAGCCAGTGAAGGTTTCTGATGGTTTCAGTCCACGTTTTCTTGACTTGTTGACCTCTGTATGTCTGTTTTTGTTTATTTTACGCAGTGTTTTCTTATGCAAATTAGGAACACTGACACACACTGATGGACATGTTCAGATGAGGACACTTTATGAATCTGACAAAGACTTTTTAAAAGAACTTTTGCAACAAAAACTTTACAAACACACACACAATGGTGATGAGACCTATCTCATGAATAAGTTATAAGTATAAACATTTCTACCTGGGTTTATCCAGTCCTTTTATCTTGTTGTTGCTTCTCATTTTTTCATTTATTCATTATTTTATCTTACTGTAAACCTGTTTTATCCGATGATTTGCTGTTAGGATCCTTGTTTGTTGGCACTTTAGCACTGTTGCACTTCATTGTGGACTTTTTAAGGTGCTATGATCAGTGGTGTAAATATGGATGGGGCTCAGATGCCATCAGGGGCCCATGAAGGAAGAAAAAAAAAAAGCAGCTGTCCAGAATTGCCACAGGCCCCGTTATTGTGAAGGGAATAGCTTGGGGTGGGTCGCTATGGTAACACTGAGTGGCTGGTAAGATAATTTGTCCAATCACGTTGATCCCTGTCAGTCATGATGAGTCATGATGGTGTGAGGTGAGTTGTTTCTCATTTCAGCAAGAAAAACAAAGCAAGTGGATGAAAATCGATGAGAAAACGTAGCATCACGTTTAGCGTTAGCCTAGCTTCTCTTGAGTGGCTGTGTGTGTGTGTGTGTGTGTGTGTGCACGTGCCTGTGTGCGCTTGTGTTTCGGGTGGGGGTGGGGGCACAAAAGGAGGCCTATACCCATGATGTTACGCTAGTGGCTATGATCCTGATTGTGCGCATCTAAAAAATGGTGCAACACCCTGGGAAATGTGCAATATTGTGCATCACTGCGACTGTGCCCGTCTGACCTTCTTCTTTGCTGTTATTATTTTTATTTTGTGTATTATTTTGTGTAAATGTGTGTGTATGCTCAACCCCTGTCAATGTGTTTACTTGTTATATGTTATGGCAGCTCATGTGGTACTACTGTCTAAAACTAATTTCCCACAAGGGACAGTAAAGTTGATCCTGAAGTTAGCTGTGAAATTTGATTGGAAGTATTTCTCCTTGTGAATTATTACATTAAACACTTCCTTCAGAATAAAAATGTTCTTCTTTGTGCTGTAATTGTCATTTGAATATCACACCAGAGCTTTAGGTGGGCTGCACTATTAGTTTTATTAAGACAAAACACACATTCAGTCACACACACACTTACACAACACTCTGTATTCACAACTCAATTCACCATTTGCAGGCTTAATTACCTCCCCAGTAGTTATAATCTTTTGCTAAACATTCTGAGATGGGAAGGATGAAATTTTAATAGGTAATTGCTTCTGAGATTGCACAGGCACGAGAAAAGGCCCTGTCTGCAAAATACTCCTGCTCCGCCTTGTGACTGTGTGCGTGTGCGAGTGAATGAAGGTGTATGCGCGCGCACGCTGTGTGTATGCAGTGCGTAAATGTGTGTTTTTTATGCACAGCGCAGGCTTGTCAGAAGGAGTTGTACATTTCCTTTGTTAAAAGTAGGTGACTGTGTGACCTTGTCTTCCCAGCTGTCATCCGCGCCTTCAGCATGTCACATCTGATTGCAGAGTGTCAGAGCGGAAAGAGGAGCT